>JAPFFP010076653.1:0-23154 GCA_026153255.1 Solanum medicagineum | reverse complement strand
TAAAAGAGTCATTTGGCTGCTTCACAAAGTGAAGAAAAGTTGAGAGAACTTTAGAGACAAATCTGTTTTTTTTTTTTTTGTGTGTGTGTGCAAGTTGAGAATGAATTGTGGAGCTGCTTTGGAGCCCTTTATAAAGAGGTCTTTGGCAGAACTTCCCTTGACTTTTTGACCACCTCATGCAACACATTATCAAGCTGGTTATCCACCAGCTTGGCCCTCACACTTGGGCCTTTTTGGAACACCAACTTGATGGACTTAGGCTGCCTATTTTCCAACTTTCACTTACTTAGTTTTGGGCCCAATTGCTAGGTGTGTTGTGATGTCTTTGGGCCCTTTTTATTATACTTCTTGGGATGAAAATTTAGCCCTTTTAAGATGCTAAAACATGGGCCAAATTTACACCCTTAACACGGACTTTATTTATAATCGAACATAGGCAAATTCGACGTCGAGCCTCGTCTCCGTTTAACTAGCGATTTTTGAGCTAAGCAAGTAGGTGACTCACCTGCTAGCTTCTAAGTCCTATAAGAACCTCAATTCTCTTACTTTATTTAAGGTCGTAATCTCCTTAGTTCGACACAAGACATGTATTCACTCAACCCTCTTAAGCGTTAAATGCACATATAGCCCATTAACGCGAGATTCAAGCACTTTCAAAAATTTAGCGTCACTTGTCCAAACCATGTCATGTTTCATTTGAAATTATTGTGCCAATATTGTAAGGCTTGGGGTGTTACATTAAAATACCTATACATAGCCATATTTTACCTTCATATCATCCAAGACATTGCCCAATGCTCATTTAAACACTTAGCCAAAGATTTCACTCCTAAATTCAAGTCCTAAGACTCATCCGGATCTTAAGGTTCTCATTCAAGTTTCAATTCTCCATCTCCAATCTTCATCAAGTTAATCTCCAAGCTAAGGTATGTGGGTTTCTTTCACGGGTTCCTTTCACCCATGATGCCCAAGCTTCCTTTTACCCAAAATTGTATGATTTAAAGTTGATTTACTCATGAGTCTTATTTATTATGAAATTCACTGCACACTATGTTGGAGTTTATGAAATTGTGACTGTTTTACTATGTTTTGAGCTATGAATCTAAAGTCTACTGTGAAATGTGATGAAGGGTGATGATTTACATAGCTTGAGGATGTTACCAAGTATCTATTTATGATCTTACATTGGATTTTCTAGCATGATAACACCCTTGAATTGCATGGTTTTACAATAGCACTACACACCCGCCAAGTGTTTGATAAAATGTCCGATTATGGTTTCTTGAGGAATTGAAGGTCCAATGCATGTCTTATGAGTTGAATGACTTTATGATGATGAAAGGAAGGTATATATATGATGACTATATGATGATGAGAGAAATGTATGTATATGATATTATCTCAATAGTGTTGGGGATGACCAAGCCTCATTTGGGAGGTTGTAGGCCCGAGTAACCTTATTGAGGGGTTTGTACCTCGATCGCCTCGCTCAGGAGGTGGCAGGCCTATGCAACCTTGTCGAGCGGTTTGTACCTTAATAATCTTGTTGGGGGGGGGTTGTACCTCATCAACCTTGTTGGGGGGGTGTACCTCATCAACCTTGTTGGGGGGTTTGTACCTCATCAACCTCAAGAAGGGGTTTGTACCTCATGCGCCTCTCCAATAAGGTGGTAGGCCTTGGAATTGCACTAAGAATGGTCACTCCTTACACTTGTATTATGATCTATATAAGCATGATTTACTGTAAGCAACATCCATAGATGCCATCTTGCTATTATGCTATCTATTAAGCATTATTATGCATTTTGCCTATGATACCTATCTATTGTTGCATTGCATCCTACATACTTAGTACATTCAAACGTACTAACGCATACTGTATGCATACATGATGTAACCATGTAGAAACTGAAGCACCATTTGATCATCCTCCTCTACCACGTGGCTATTACGATTGTCTCTCATGCTTGTTGGTGAGTCCTCCATTCTAGGGATGTTGCTTATGATCTATTGCTATTCTCTAAGGCTATCTTTCTTTTATTTATATGTTGACTATGAGGGTGATCCCGGTTGCTTGTCTTGGCCCCCGCTCTTATTTATGTAGTATAGGTGTTGTTGGACATGTTATGTATCTATGTTATGAGCCTTTGCTCTCTTGTTCTTGATGGTGTTCCCTTAGGCCCGGTTGTCCCTATTTACTATCTCTTGTTGTGTTTTATTGCTTCCTCGACAAAGGATGTGTAATGATATATTAAGTGGCTTGCTTGGGGTCCCTTCAGTTCCCCATGCGCCGTGTCACGTTTAGGCCCTAGGCTTGGGTGTTGACAACTAAAGTAAGTGGACCCTAACCCTTGTTGAGTTAATTGAACTTAGTATCTTCTTTTTATGAGAAACTTGGGAGTTAGTCAACTATTCTATTGGATATGATTTGGATAATAGGAAGGTGGAAATGATGACATGTATGACTTAAATTATGAGATAATATCCTTTGTTGTTGACTTAGACTTATGCAATAATATTGTGAAATGAACTTGGTGATGCCATTGTTAATAGTGTGAAGGTCTTCATCATGTTATGATTTTTGAACTTTGGATTTTATTACATGAAGTTGTCTACTGAATCCCTTACATAATATGTTGAGCTAAATGTGTATGACGAGATGTTGTTAGAAATTTTGAAACTAATTTCTTGTGAAGTAAGAACTCAAATGATGAATTGTCCTAAGCTATGATTACTAAGGGTAAATGAAAGATTTGAACTATGTTATATTGTGATTATTACGGAATCTGTTAATTATGACTCAAACGCTGAAAGACAACGAAATGATTGATGAATTATGAATAAATGAACTATGTGGATATCTTGTCCTATATCTATTAAGATAAATTAGTAGAATTTAACACTTTTAGTACATAATCGGGTTAATATAATTATCATACCTAATACATAATAAGTGGAAAAAACTAAAGAACAAGAGGGGGTTGCACGTGGACCTGTGCGCCGTCGAATGAAAAACGAAAAGGGAAAATTGGAATTGAACTTTTGGGCGAGGAATCTTAAGTTTTTCAGTGTTTGTTGTTAAAATTTTGTTGGTCTATATAGTTATTCTTATATATGTATACGGTATGCCATTATTTTGTAATAAGTTAAGAAAGTGGGGAGAATAGATTATAGGGTGGATTGTTGATGTCCTAGGAATATATTGATATTAAAGTATTAAAGTATTGATTGTGTTGTTGGTTACGAGAGTATATAATTAAACATGCATCTATAACCTGTCAGCATCTATAAGTTGTCACACCCCGAGCCTACACCCTAGACGTGCTCAGCACTCGAAAACCATTGCTAGTCCCGAACCACTTGGCCTGGCTACTTACTAAGTGGAAGACATAAACAATAGTGGAAAGCTATAGAAGCTATAAGATAATTCATAAACTGTCCGCATAAGTTGAATGTATAAGTGCATAACCAATACTGAACAAACTGAGACTAGAATACTAACACATGGTCTATGGAACCTCTACTAAAACTGTCTGAAAGGACTACTGGGATAGGCCCCAAGTAGCCAGAACACTCGAAGCTGTCAGGTTCTCAATGGAGCGGCTGCTGAGGAACTCTGTCACCTGCGTCTGCATCATAAAACGATATAGGTCCTAAGAACATCAGTACGTGGTATGTACCATTTGTAAGCTGGCCAAAAATTTAATCAGGATATCATAATATATCTCAAAAGACATAATCATCATTCATAAATGAAAAAACAATAATCATAAGACTTGTACACTGAAAATAACATGATGAAAACTGGTAAGTGAAACATAGTTTCTTAGCTTGGGGAGTTTCTCTAACCGACAACTACCACTATGAGCTTCGTGGTGATACAACGTCTTGCCCACGCTGGCAGAGCCATCCTGTACTTTGCCGGGGTAGGGGACGAAGACTAAGGAAATGGATCAATCCCAAAATTGGGCCATCTAAGTGGCTAATGACGAAAGTACCGTGGTACAATCATATCCTATGCTGGCTACATAGTTTATGAGTTTGGGTAATGTATTCTACTCTCACCCATATCGGTGCTCAATACTACTCCCAAAATACTTTATATAGCTCACACCTACAGACTTAGAATTCTTAAAATCTGTTTTCTTGAGAACTATCCCCACTAACTACTTAGCTTTCTCATCTACCTTCTTGAACTTAATTGAAAACAAGAATCAACTCTGTGACTCGAAAAACATTAGATGCTTGGTGAGATGCTTGGTCAAATGAACTAGAGCACCCCAAGGTGAGACGCTTGGTCTAATGAAGCCCTTACCTAAGAGATCTTTCAGCTACAACTTTAACTCTTTTAGCTCCGAAGGAGCCATACGATATGTAGGGATAGATATATGTTGCGTATCTAGAAGAGTCTCTATCCCAATCTATCTCCCTATCAGGAGGGACTCTGGAAAGGTCCTCAGGAAAGACTTCTGGGAAGTCATTCACAATGGGGAAAGACTGAAGAGATGGTGTCTCAGCACGAGAATCCTAAACTCTGACTAGGTGGTATATACACCCCTTGGAGATTAACTTTCTGGCTTTGAGATGGGAGACAAACTGACCCTTAGGAAAAACTAAGCTACCCCTCCACTCTATGACTGGTTTGTTAGGAAACTGAAATTTGACTACTCTAGTTCTGCAATCTATGGAGGCATACGTAGCATGAAGCCAATCCATGACTAGGATGACATCAAACTCTACTATGTCTAACTCCACCAAATCAGCTACAATGGTCTAATGATAAATAGAGAATGGACAACCCCTATAGATTCTTTGAAGGAAAATAGACTCTCCATTAGGAGTAGAAACACTGAAAGGCTCAAGAAGACATTCTGGATTGACCCCAAACTTCACAGCTACATATGGGGTTACAAATGACAAAGTGGCTCCTGGGTCTAATAATGCATAGACATCATAAGTAAAGATTTTGAGCATACCTTTAACCGCACCTGGTGAGTTTTCCTACTCTTGTCTAGTGCCCATGGCATACAAGTGATTTGTTCCCCCGCTTGTTCCTGCTGTTGTACCCCTGTGAGGTGGCTTACGCAGCGGTGTGGAAGAGACTGTCTGTGACCTGGTATCTCTCACATTCTGCTTCCCCATAGGGCAATCCTTTAAGAAGTACCTCACCTTACCATATTTGAAACAACCATTTGTGCCTATAAGGCACTCTCCGAGATGAGACCTACCACACTTACCACAAGTAGGATAACAGTTTGGTCCTTGAGCTACACTACCCTTTGACTGGCTGCTCGCAAATCTGCGGTGTTGTAATCCCTGCTCATTCCTGACCCGGTGCAGGTGCACTATCGGATGAAGGTGCTAGTTTGGCTATCTTAGGCTGGAGAGATGAGTGACCTTCCCTCCAGTCCCCTTCTTACCTATCTCCTTGCCTGATGTCCAGGCCCTCTTGCTCCTGAAATCCTCCCTATCCTGCATCTTCTTCTCCTCTACCCGCTGAACATATGTCATCAAACGAGCTATATCCATATCCCCTATCAGCATCGCATTCCTAGCCTCTCTCTTAGTCATTCGAGAGAGCCCAGAGACGAAGAGATCCATCCTAGTATGCATGTATGCCACCATAGTTGGAGCGTAACGGGACAGTTGAGTAAACTTGACGTTGTACTCCCTTACACTCATATTCTCCTACTTCAAGTTCAGAAAATACCTTACCTTAGCCTGCCTCATCTCTCTGGGTAAGTACTATCCCAAAAAGGCCTCCTCAAACACTGCCCAACTAATAGCTGGCGCGGCATATGTCTTGCTCTCTTTCCACTAATCGAACCAGAGTCTAGCTACCCCCTTGAGCTGGTAGGCAGCTAACTCAACCCACTCAGCATTACCTATGCGCATCAGCTGAAACACCTTCTGGAGCTCCTCAATGAAGTTCTCAGGATCCTCTTTCTTGTTAGACCCTGTGAACTCTGGTGGGTTCATCCTCAGAAAGTCCCTAACTCAGGCAGTATTCGCCCCATCATTCCTGCCATCTCCCTGGCGACCTCCTTGAGTGGTTACTGCCTAAGCCAAAGTATGAATCACCTAGCGAAGCTCAGCATTGGTGATGATAGCTTGCTGTGGCTGCTCCACAGGCACAGCTGGACCTCTAGGTTCCTCAGGAAGTCGGCCAGGCTGGTTTGCGTTTCTCCTAGCTGGGCGTCCTATACCCCTTACTGGTCTGTTAGCTCTGCGAGGAGGCATGATCCAAAAAACACAGTGTGAACGCACGAGTTAGAAGTGACTCTATGGAGATATATTCTGAAGCAAGAGATAAAGAATGACAATTAAGGGTGACACTTCATAATGCAACGTAGCCTCTATATTATAGATGTGGCGCGGTTCACACCCATAATATGGATTCTACTAGACACGGTTCCATAGGCTCCCTAGAACTCTTGAACTCTGTGCTGTAATACCAAGTTTGTCTCGCCCTGAGCCTACACCATAGATGTGGCTAGCACTCGGAAACAATTGTTGGTCCCAAATGAACCATTTTGCCTAGTTACTTACTCAGCGGAAGACTTAAACAATAGTGAAAAAACTATAGAAGCAATAAGATAATTCATAAATTGTCTGCATAAGCTGAATATAAAAGTGCATAAGCAATACGGAACAAATTGAGACTAGAATACTAACACATAGTCTATGGAACCTCTACTAAAACTATTTGAAAGGACTATTGAGACAGGCCCCAAGTAACCAGAACTCAAAATAAATACTGAAAAGCATCATAAACATCTCAAGAGCCTCAAACTAAGAAGAGGCCTCACCAAAGACTGGAAGCTGTCAGGTTCTCAGCGGAGCGGCTTCTGAGGAACTCTGTCACCTGCGTCTGCATCATATAACGATGCAGGTCCTACGGACGTCATTACATGGTATGTACGATATGTAAGATGGCCAAAATATTTAATCAGGATATCATAATATATCTCAAAAGACATAATCATCATTCACAAATAAGAAATAACAATAATCATAAGACTTGTATACTGAAAATAACATGCTGAAAACTGGTAAGTAAAATATAGTTTCTTACCTTATGGAGTTTCTCTAACCGACAAACCACCACTATGACGTTCGTGGCTGATAGAACGTCTTGCCCACGCTGGCAGAGCCATCCCATACTTTTCTAGGGTAGGGGACAAAGACTAGGGGAGTAGATCCATCACAAAGCTGGACAATCTCAGTGCCTAATGAGGAAAGTACCGTGGTACAATCCTATCTTATGTTTACTACATAGTTTATGAGTTTGAGTAATGTATTCTACTCTCACCCATATCGGTGCTCAATACTACTCCCGAAATACTTTATATAGCTCACACTTAAAGACTTGGAATTCTTAAAATTCTCGGGGACTAGCCCCACTTACTACTTAGCTTTCTCATATGCCTTCTTGAACTTAATTGAAAACTAGAATCAACTCAGTGACTCAAAACAAGTTAGATTTCTTGGCTTGGCTAATATGCAAAAAAAAATCTTTAAATTAAATGCACTTCTTGAACTTAGCTTAAAAGTACTCAAACTAGTCTTTCATTTTCTTGAAATAATTTCAAGATTTTCAAGAAAACTTAACAATAATAAATCTTGTTCATGAATGAATATAACTTGATAACAATTCTCTAATTGAGTGACATAGAGACCAAGAATCACAATATTCATCAAAAATCTATGGAATTTATCATGAGAATCATCATACCTCCAAAGTTTATGGGTATTCGGTCTCCATTACTACTTGAAAGTTCAAGGGTGAAAACTAGCTTCTATTCTAAAGATATCATCAAGAATAATGATTTTTAGGTGGCTTTACATACCTTGGGATGACTTCTTGAGTAATTGGAAGGAATCCCTAAGCTTTACTACCATTTCTTGAATTCTTGAGCATACATTTCTTGAGAGTGTTTGCTTGCTTGAATGTATGAATGAGTAAAATAATATGTTTTGAACTTAAATCAACTTTAAAAACTAATTAGTTTAGGATATGGGGTGTGGGTAAGGTCGAAAATTTCCTTCCCAATAAAAAGAACAAAACTGCCCAGAAATTACCCTTGTGTGCGACGCGCACTAGTGTTAATTTCAACTAATTCACAAATCTTCATTTCTCACCAAATTTCGAAAAGCAGAAGTGTGGTTCCGCATCCTCTCCGCATCGCGGAAGGTTGCAGAAACCCCATTGTTTCCAACTTTCTTGGAAAAAAATCACATTTTTTCGAGTTAAAGTCAAGTCAAGACCATTTTTCAAAATCAATTTTTCGTACTGATCGCAAATCCGGTCTTGTATTTGCAAACAGATCATGGGAAGACACATTATGCTCAAGGCCAATTCTAGGGGTAATTTGGTCTTTCACGGGTGTTATATATCCATTAAAGAAGGAGATAGAGTTGAGGAGCTGCAATGTGCAACAGCCTCATCCTTTTGTATAATGCACATATTTATGTGTTATCTATTGGCACAACCCACGCCTAGGGACTAGACATGACACGACGAATGGGAAACCCGAAGACAACCCAAACAAGCCCTTAGCATATCATTTGCACATCCTTTGTTGCGGAATATAAAATAAACACTCAACAATAATTCTAGGGGGATAGGGGCTTATGACTCACGCTATGGGGATAGATAGGGGAAAGGGATTTGCATGAATCACATAACAAGCAAGTACTAAGGGGACGGTAACTAGAACCCAACCTATGGGGAAATAGGAACTTAGGACTTTCATCCCTTTCCATCACTATCAATAGCATCAAATAGTATCACATAAGGGATAGGGTCTAAGGGATAAGTTTCCATGAAATCTTAACATCAAGTTATAGGTACATAGCATAGTATCCAACGACACCTCTAAGAATGAATAGGACAGGGGCCAAGACATGTTCAAGGCTCACCCTAAAACTAGAAAGAAAAGTGGAATAAAGTCTCAACGTAAGTAGGATAGAAACTGAATATTGTCCCTAAACTATAGGATTCACCAACTCAATTCTTTCAAAGATCCAAATCTAACCATGTGGAGGATATCGATGAGCATCGGTCCCTGTATGGTTAAGTCATGCAAGCATAGAAGTATGCACTAGTACTTGGAATGTAATGGTATTTAGGTATGCAATGCATGACATGGAAATAAATAATGAACTGATTCATACTAAGTCTTGTGATTAAAAAAATGATACATTTACAAAGGCATTAGTAAGCTGTAATTCAGCTAATATTACTTAAACACAAAGGACAACATTAGAAAGAATATAGTAGGATACATAGATGAACATAATCGAGAATAAGCAAATTATATAAACTTGGAATATACATATGAGTGATTATTTAGACATTTTACTCTCACCATAGAACATGGAATAATGCACATGAGAAATAAAGAACTTACTCTTACTTGAGTGCATGATAGGTTTATATTAAATTATTAATATTCTTGGGTAAATAATATATCACTTTACATAAAAGACTATTTTTATTATGCAAGGAACATTGGTAATCATAATGGAGACCACTTTACACACTTGTAGACATCATCATGTACCTTTAGGGGAAATACCATTTGAACTTGTGAAACAATGAATCATAGGAACTTTAAATCACCTTTGGACGTAACATAAAGGAACCATTTAATTATCATAAGAGGGACAACTTAGAACCATAAGGAGAACTTGAACATACATGAGACCAATCTTTAACTGACATAAACCATGTGAGCTAAGTCATGGAGTCCCGATGTTTCCCTTTTACCGGAAGAAATTAAAGGGGAAAGTCACTTGCCAAGGTGACAGCCAAGGTGACCTCCTAAGATGCCAAAGTGGATCCAATAAAGCCTTGCTATTTAGCAACCTCTACTATTGGTTGGTCTGGAAATCAACCTCTACTAGTGGGTGATTCCTATTTCCTACGGTGGCACGTAATTATGGCACAATGGGATTCTACCAACAATCTCACGCCTCTTCTAACGGGGAACTTCCGCATACAACCCAAGGTCCATTTGGTGCTAAGTAAACTCTTAAGGTATAATCATGGGCATGAATCATAAATTTCATTAGTGAAGAAGTATTGTACTAACCCATCTCATAAACATTTAGAACATGAATCATCATCATAAGGATAGCTCCTACATCTTGGTTAAGCCTCTACTATCGGCTCGCAATGTAGTCTTGGCTAAGCCTCTACTATCGGCTAGCATCATCATCATATCCCTCTACTAATGGATCATCATTTCATTTCCCTCTACTAATGGGTCATCATTTCATATCCCTCTACTAACAGGTCATCATTCATAAGAAACTTTTCATAAGCCAAAAATAAACATAGAATGTCTCATAAGCCTTCATTTCTCATTATTTAGACATCATACTTCAATACATATAGTGAACATCAACAATATGAATCATTCTTAAATAACCCATCATAATCGTACATATCATCTTTTAAAAATGTGGACATGGAAACATGAAATTCATCTCATACAATCCTCAATTTCATGGTATCTCGTTGTATCAAAACATTTGTCGCTTTGAATATCATAAACTAGCTCATCAAACCATCATATCATAATATCAAATAAAGTGCTTCATATCATTCATAACATTTATAACATTATCATGAACTCATAGCATGCTTATTTTCCCTTCAACATTAACAACATTCATAAATCACATGTCATACCATAAAGCCTTCATCACATAAGAGATTTGCCACATAACTTGGTGAAAATATGGTGGGTATATGTATTTAAGCTTTAAATCATGCAATTAAAAGTATAAAACATGAGAGGAGTAAAATTAAAGTCATTTAAGATTCATTCAAAACAACCCACCAACACACTTGCAAAACCCCAATTTAGGTGTCATGAAAAACATTCAAAAATTCATAATATTTATAAATCTTTCAAGATGCTATAGCTTACAAAGCTTTAATGTGATAATCATATCATAATCTCAACCATTAGTGGGATCTCATGCATCAGTAAATCAATAACCTACAATTTTCAACATATTTCATGTAATGGAGTGATGATAAAAAATACTCATAAAGAATTAGTCATTAAAATCAAGAAATTTGATAAAAAAAAAAATTTTGGGGCTCCATGGTGGAAGAATCCATGGATGGAAGACCCACATACCTAAATCTTGGAGTTTCTTGAAGAAACACTTGAGGAGGACTTGGGGATTGACTTGATTTTATTGAATTCCATAAAACTTTTTGAAAATGTTGAGAATGGATGGAGGATTTGGTAAAGATTAGAGAAGAATTTGAGAGGTTTTTGGTGAGTTTTTAGGATAAAAATCATTTAATAATGAGAGATTTTTGCATTTATAGGTATTGGATTATTACCCGATTGGCCCCATTTGTCCTTTCTGCTTATGGATTTTGAGCTGAGGGTTTTAGGAAACAGCCTCTCTACTTCTGGGGTAGCGGTAAGGTCTGCGTACAATCTACCCTCCCCAGACCCCACTTGTGGGATTTCACTGGGTATGTTGTTGTTGTTGTTGCCCCCAGTGAAAAGGAAATTTTTGAACTAGTCTGTGCCAGGTCCGTGTTGCGTCCTGGTCGTGGACAAGTACTATTTTGTGAAGTTTCACCGAAAAAATTATTTTTTTGGCACAGACAACCTATACCTTGTAGGTATCCGTTTGACCACACAATTTTGCCATCTGAACAAGAATATGAAGTTGGATTTGTGAAGTTTTGCACGGATTATGAGATATTCAAAAAAATGCATCATAGGGTCTTTCCGAGTGTCGTTAAGGGATGTTTCATCTATTATATTTTGATACATTATGATATTTTAGGAATTAAGACTTAATCCCAAACTTGATATTTAGGAATAAGATTATAGATTTTGAGTAAGTTTTTGGGTCAAGACTAGAAATATAGGAATATGGGTATATATGGATCTATTTGCTTATGAATATTGTATATTTGATAAATTCAAAGGGTTTTGACGCATTAAGGAAAGGAAAAACATTGGTGGGTTAGCTAGCTTGGCTTTGGTTCATCAATTGAGGTAGGTTATGATTTGTTATATCTGATAAAAAGACCCTTAATAGTAATTGATAGTCATCGAGTCATTCTGTGAAATTTTCTATGTATTTAACTATTGTGGTTTGGTTGACTGATATATTGTTGTGATTGGTCTGCAATCTTATGACCAAATCCATAATCTTGAACTTGATATATCAAAGTGGTGACTTGAATAATAAAGAAGGCTTGACGAAATATTGTTAATGAAGTGAAAAGTAATGATAAAGAATGATGAATTAAATATAGTTAAATCGGGTGTCACGTTTCACACGATATATTTGGGTTTGGTGTCACATTTCGACATGATATTATGAGATCGAGTGTCACGCTTCCACATGATATTATGAGATCGGGTGTCGCGTTTCAACATGATATATATTGGATCGGGTGCCACGTTCCGACACGATAATAATAAAGAAAACATATTAAAATAATTTAATATACCCAATTCAAAGAACCTATCTCCAAAAAGAAGCACGATGCGGAGACCTGAGTCCTCATGTGTATTCTCGATATTGTTCATTGATTATGTACTTTTTCTTGTTGTTGCCACATGTTAAGTGTTATAATTTATTTTCTATTGTTATTTTATGCATATTTATTTCTATTTTTAGTTGGCTACCTACTCTGTACGTGTTGTCCATTCTGACCCCTACTTGTATATTTTTACTTGTTTTGTGGAGTGCAACGAGTATTCCATCAACTTTGACTCGCCCTCAGCTCTAGCCAATCGTCAGCATATCAGATTTCAGGATGAGCTAACCTTCTAACTTGTGTTGGACTCTATCTGTTAAGGCATGATGTCCTTAGTTTCGGACATAAATTATTTTATTTATCTATTTTGGTGTTGTAACTCTTAGGCTTAGTATTTGAGGTTATATGTCCTTGAAGTGATTACTTCCAGATTTTGAGGAGCCTTATGTAATAATTTTAGTGATTTTTGGTTAATTCTTGCTTTATGAGTTTGAGCTTTCGACTATGATCGTATTTTATAAGTTGACTTCTAATATAGATTGAGATTTATTTGTTGGTTCGCCCACCTAGGAAGGTTGACATGTGGTATCTGAGTTAATAAGGATGGATGTAAAATTATACATACCCAAAATTACATGCAAAGTTATAATACAATTTTTCATAAACCATGAATAGAAACCTTAGAACGAGGTGGGACCTAACACAAGTTGTAAGGCGCGGCTTGCTACATGTCTGACATAGCATGTTACGTCCAACTCATTTCTATTAAAACACTCAACATATTGTAAGTTGCGGTAGACTCCATGTCTTGTTTAATAAATTTAAGATGATTTGATTTAACTCTAACAAAGTAAAACTTTGACAAAGTCCAAATTAATGTGATTTGTTACAATACTAACAAAAATCAAATTAATTTTTACTTATTGTATTAGAAATAGTTCCCCATTTGTGAAGAGAATTATCCTATACATATTCTAATTACTTGAGCAATCAATTAATAAAGACTCATGAGATAAAGATAAACATATATAATTAATGGATCTCATTTGATATTTTAACTAAATTTAATATTGTATCAAATTGAGATAATTTAACATTTATTATCAGAGTAGGACCTTGATAAATAGCATATAGAGATGATAAAATAGAGGTCAAACATATTAATTTCTTAATTTAATATGCATAGGAAAAATGCCCTATTTATATTCATGGTTTAGCCTGTAGAGGTACAACATGAGCAAGTAAGTAAATTACGGTTTTATTGTGTTCTTTCTGAAATAATTCAATTTTCTAATCTTTCATCATGGAATCCCAGAAAAAAATGTCAAAGAAGTCTTCTAATAGATTATTCCCTGTTGGTGTTCGAAAGAGAAAAAGTGGAAAATTTTCTGCTGAAATCAGACACCCAATTACCAAAAAATTGATTTCGTTAGGAACTTTTGAAACTGTTGATGAAGCTTCTGAAAGTTTCAAGTCTAAGAAGCTTGAATTTGTTGAACTGGTAAAGGCTAAAAACGCAAAAGAAGGCCAGATCTACATGAAATCTGATAAAAAATCTTCTTCAAGTGATGAATGTGAAAAAAAATCATTAATGGATGTTGTTGAAAATATGAATTCATCAAATGAGGTTGAAGACAAAAGCAAACACTTTGAGAATGAAAGTGATGAAGAATTGTTTAAGGGGACTTGGGTGAAAATTTCAGAGGATAAGGAAGTGAAATTTTCACATAAGTTGGAGGTTCCAATTGTAGATAATTATGGTTTTTTGTTGGGTGAATTTAGTTCTTTGGATGATCTTTGCTTTTATGAGTAGTTTATTAATGTGAAGAAAGTAAATTTCCCTTTTTGAAGATTAATATGATGCTAATGAAATGAAATTTTATTTCTCCGACATTAATAATTATTATAGCCCTTTCATTATTATGATCGTAATATCTATAATTTTTAAATTAAAAAATAAATCATAATCTATAAAGGGGGGGGGGGGGTTGTGTGTTCGTATATGTGTGAAAGTATTTTTAATATGAAGCAGAAAATTTTAACTCAGAAAAGTTGAAGAATAAAAGGGCAAAAGACGAACATTACAAGACTTTTGAGTTAATATTTGTATCTTTATAACATAATTTTGAGAAGCCTTAAACTTAATTTTGAGAAGTCTTAAAATTAATACTGAAAAATTAATTAATATTAAACTTTTATTTGATGGTAAAATTTGTAGTATTCAAGACATAAATTTTGAGAAGTGTTGAACAACAACATTGATATATAATTTAGGGCATCCATTTTTCTATATCATAACAAATATTCAGTATTAATTATTTCAATGATTAAAACATTCAATACTAATTAAATATTATTCATTCCATTTTAAAATAAGTGAATATTTTTAGTTTATGCATATTTCTTAATTCTCTGAAAAATAGAACTATTTAGTAGTTCCTTGATTTAGTACATACATGTAAAAATTTATTTATTTAACAATGTGTATAATTTGATTATGATGCACGAGAATATGTAATATTTAAACAAAATTTATGAGAATAAATTAAAAGGCATGCAGCTTGCCGCACCTCAAAAGGCTTGTGGTCAGCCACGCCATATAAGGTGTGTGGCCTGCCATGCCTTGTAAGACATATGCATTCCCAAGCCTTCTGAGGCAAACCGTAGCACATTGTACCTATTAAAATCCTAATCCAAATTTTTATATTCACATTTCAAACTACTAATATGATTTTTTTTCACGGTTCAAATTGAAGAAAAAATTCACATCTCTTGAATTTTATAGTACTTAATTTTACATTTGAGTAATTTCTTTCGCTATTACAAAAGGTAATTTTATAGTTAATTTGTTATTTCATATATATTTTCTGTATATAAATATGCAATAATCACAATTTATATATCCTCAATCAAATCAAACATAGTATTTATCACTATAGTCTAAACATCATTCTGAAAAAAGAAATTATAATGGTGAGATCGACGGAGAGAATGCATGTTAAACCAAGCATCCCATTCATGGGATAGTGTCTTTTGGAAACACAACAAAAATAATTTAGTTCATCCTTATCTCTTTTCCTCATTGTATATTTAGAGGCGTTATAGAAGTAGGGTGTGAGTCTTGTGATTGTTAATTTTTGAGTTAGTTGAAAGGTGATAAGAAAAAAAAAATGCATATCCGTCGGTGCTAAGTCAAAACATCCCACGAGAATACTTATATATATATATACATGATTTCAAAAGTGGCAAGTCATTTCAATTCATTTTTATGCGCGCGCGCACACACACACATAGATATATATATACACACACATGATTTCAAAAGAGGCAAGTCATTTCAATTCATTTTGATGCACATTTAAGCTTAAAAGCTAAACATTTCTCATAATCATTCATTCATGGGCTAAAAAGCCAAATCATAGTTGAATATCATATCTCATGCATAGGAATAACCCATTCATTAAACAATATGGTGCAAGAACCCAATATGCTCAAAGAGCCAATAACAATAGACATTTATGTGATCATATTCTTGTCATTACCAATATTTTATCAAAATCATTTACATAAACATAATTGGGCTTAACCCACTTCATAATTTTCATAAATTCAATGCTCATGAATGCATATGTTATGAATGAAATGAAAATAGCATGGGTAAGATAGATTCAATCTTTAATCAACAATACATTATGAAATTCAAATAGAGACGTAAGTAAAATTTACATTAACATAACATAGATTACTCATCCACAAATCAAGCTTTAAAGAGGATGCACATTCATAACTTTATAATCTCAATGCAAACCATCATGTAAGAGTTTAAGTCAACTTAAAATCACCAATAAAGCATAACCCATACTTCAATTGAATTTAATAAACCATAATATTGAAAACTCATATTTAAAGTAAGCTAAAATTCATGAAAGTTCAAGTAAAAGGATTTTGGGTCTTCTTAGTTGGAAGGGACCAAGAACCAATCCCACATACCTTAGCCAATAGAGAAGATTCAAGAAGAAATTTGGTGAAGAAAGAGCCCTTCCTTGATCCCCTAGCTTAAGACCCACAAGAGTTCTTTGAAAGAGACTTGAGAGAATTTACCTATATTGAACCTATAATTCTTCATTCCTTTACAACTATATATCTGTAATAACACATAAAGGCAATAATAATAGTAGATGATTTATACAGATTTGAATTTTTAACATGAATTATTTTTTGTTTTACAAAGTCTTAGAGAATAAGACCTCTAATTCCTAAAAAGAAAAAGTTTACTGTAAAAATAATAGAGTACTAACTAGGTATCTTGAATATTAGAATATCTAAACACAAAACATAACTAAATATGAATATTTGATCAATTCGTCCATAAAAATTGAAAGAAAAAAATATGATAATTCATAATTGAAAAACCGAACCCGTTTATTCGTTTTGAAAAATTTGGCACCCCAAACCTCCAAATTTTGGATCTGCCTTTGGTTTGCCATATTTAACATTAAAAAAAAATTATAAAGAAAAGACTATATATAATTAGCTAAAAAGATTCGATAAAAGAAAAATATAATCACAAAGTTATTGATTACGCAAGAGAATAAATGAGAACAAATAAGAATTGAGCAATTACTTTTATTAGAGAGGCTAAGAATATAATTTTTACGATTGAACTAGATAAATTAAAATGTCAATACACAAAAATTACTATAGACCAAATAAAAATAAATATAAAGCTTACTAAATTATTAAAAAGACCAGGTAGGAATTTAAGGCATAAATATATTGTCACGCCCTGGGAAGGTACCCTTGGCATGGCCGGCACTCAGAGACTATTGCTAGCCCCCGAGCAAACCACTTGGCCTCATCGTCACATCAACTCGACAGTAGAAGAATAGTACTCAAATAAAAAGGAGATCATGTGAATAAATATACATATATGTACATAAAATCAAATAACTCATGATTTCAAATGTATAAATTTGGAATACATAATACTCGATAATCCTCTACTCAATATCTATGAAGCCTCTACTCAACAATGTAGATGGTGCCATGATAGGCCATGAACACCTCAACTCAAAGAAAATAAAAGATACTTCATGATAGTAAGAAGATAAAAAGGCTCCTCCAAAATGCAAGGAGGACTCACCAACTTTGGAATGTACTGATATAGATTTCAACGGTGCATCAGCTGAAATCCTCTATCTCTTGTATCTGCATCATAAAATGATGCAGGCCCAGAATGGATATCAGTACATGGAATAGACTAGTATGTAAAATAGCTCAAGAAAATAAGGCTCGACTCACTCATCTCGACTCAACAACTCATACTCAACTCAAAACTCATGCATGACTCATCATATGCAAGTTTAAAGAAATTCATACTTCGAAAATATACTTGGTAAAATAAGCTTAGTAGTGTTAATCTCAATTCAATAATATCATACTCAATCAATATAATGTTGCTTGGGAGTTTCTCTTGACCGACATCCTCATCCCATCACCTTAAGTTAGGTGATGCATAACGAATCAACATCGTTGCCACGCCCGCCCTTAACTTGCCACGGAAAAGGGAAATCAACCTCTATCTCTCTCTCGGATCCAAAGAGAATATCCAACTTTTGGGACAAGAGTCGCCGGAACGTGCTGTAAGACTATCCTACCCTGGCACACGTTGTTCTGGGTTGTTCCTCAATCACCCAACTCGGTGCTCGATAATACTCCCAAGACTAAAACATGTTCCACATCATCAGTCAACTCAATCATCAATGCTCAATCAATCAACTCAAATCTTAACCTCATTTGGGTTATCTCGTCTCAAGTACTCATCATCTCATTTCATCATCATCATCAATAAATATATTTTGTAAAAATATGTATTTGCATCATCATCAATGTGTACTCAAAACATCATTTAAACTCAATACACAATTTCATCAAAAACTCATGCTCATAGATATAGTAAATTATGCTCAAAACTCATGCTCATGTACAAAAATAACCACCAGATTCATTTAAAAAAGAAATGCATAAAAAAGGTGATAAAGAATAATCAACAATTAGAGTCCATGCGAAGGAAAACATAAGCATACATTCAAATCAATTACTCAATTTATTCAACTCAAATGCTCAATAACTCAACTCAACATACTCAACTCAAATCTTCAAAGCCCAACCTCAACTCAAAATATGCATGGATTTCTCAAAAATCATGAAATCTAAAGTTCATGTTATCAAGTATAAAATTACAACTCAATACCATATTGAAAATATATGATGCAATAAAATTTCATAAAACATCAAGAGAAATCATAACAAGTACTCTCAATTGAATATAATTTTTAAAACCTTAACTCTTTTACCAAACATTGACTCAAGAAGTTGAACAAGATATCACACTTTAGTGAGCCTTACATACCTGGAGTTCGAAGAAGTAAACAAGCTTTGTGGTAGAACTAAGAACTTTACTCCTCTTTCCCATCTCTTGCTCTCTTCCTTCTCCTCGAGAAACCCTAACTGAAGAATGGGGGAAAAATATGGCTAAGAGTCTATTTTTACGACTTATATTTAGTACACAATGGCTGACGGTTAAAGAGAAATAGGTGGGAATTGACGAAAATAACTTTTCTCAAAAGCTATTAAAATCCCATTACGGGCCTCGTTACGACCCGAACACTGTACTACAACCGTAGGAGCCCTCTCGTAACCCTTTGGCACAATTTCAGAGTTTTTGGAAGTTGCTACGAGTCCACACTATGACTCGTACCCTGACCTACGACTCGTAATAGAGGTTTTGTAGTGCAACTCTGCACTGGCAATCTTCAGTAAAATGGTCATAACTTTTGACTCTGAACTCGGAATAAGGTGAAACAAGTTGCGTTGGAAATCTAATTCAAAGACTTTCATTTGGTATGTTACGGGTCATCTAGTTCTTTTTGTGCTAAAATCGATGATGACCCTTGCATAATTCAACACTAAAAACTCGACTTATAAGAAAATCTTGAACTCGTCTAAGTACTAGAGGTCTCTTATGACTCTAAAACATTTACCATATATAGGAATGAGGCTTGAGTCATAGATACATATGAGGATAAAATTATGGAGTGTCACATATGTATACTATTATCAATTACTAATATGAAATTATCATGTATGAGATCTCCTCCAAATTAATATATGATTCTACATGAGAACTATATTTTTGTAAGAACTTGGGAAGACACATGTTTTAGCTCCTCATCGAAATGAAACAACAAAGATGACATTACTTGATTCTAAATATCTAATCCTTTTTACAGTTAATGTGAGTTTCATTCAATGCCTCTAATGGTTTTAGTTAATAATTCTGTATTAGTACAAGTAAAAATAAAGTCTCTTTTCTCTTGTCCACTTTCAATGTATCAGTAATTTCAAGATAATTTAAAAGAAAAATTGATACAAAGCTCTTAGAAGGTACATGAAAAGAACGAATTATTAACACTAAATCTATGTGATCTGCATAATGTTAATCTTAAATAAATGTTGCATTCCAAAAGAAAAATATAATGAAATATTTATGAAAATCATACACCATTTACGAAAACCTAGATGATATATATTTAACACCTAGGTGATAACTAAAGGAAAGTTAAATAAGCTAAATAAGTGGATGTAATAACCCATATATCTTACGACATCGTTGGACCTTGAGAAATCTCGTTTCGGGCAAAATTTGGACCTAGTGTTGTCTCAAGAGAGACCATACGACCAATGTGAGATCACACGAGCCATGTGACCTCAAGTGAGACTAACTTGGCCTCAAAATTTGATTGTTGGCCTTGGTGTGGTGTTACAAGCTAAGGCACACCTTGTTCGCACCCCACACGAGCCATGTGACACTTCACGGATTGTCTGAAGGAGCCGTGGAGTGGCCTAAGCTTGAAAACCCCATCATTGGGGCTAAGAGAGGTGCCACGCCCAGTCATACTGGTTATGTAGCATGGGATGGGCCGTGTGGCCCTCCATGAAGCCTCTGTAGAGAAAATATTCTAAGTATGGAATCACCATCTCATAACGTTTCGCAAAAGTTCCTAAGTTTGGGGAGACGAGAACACCACGCGGACCGTGTGGCTTCACACGGCTCGTGAAAGGTGTCCGTTTGGTGGGCTTGTGCGAAAAATTTTAAGTGTTGGTTCAAGATCGAAATGTCCCAAAAATTTTTGAAGTGTTGTTTCATGGGCACTCCACATGGACCATGGAGTGCGCACGGGCCTGTTGACTCAGGTCAAGTGATTTCCGGTGAATTTTTCCTCCGATTCATTAATGGCATTTCATAGATCCAATTATTTCTATTGGTCTTTTGGGGATTCTAATGCTATTACATGGTCATCTAAAGACCTAAAACCTATTTCACACATTCAAACTCCCTCCTCACAATTTGAACTCTCTCAAAACAACTCGCAAAGGAAATCTTGGGAGTTTCAACATTAAGAGCTAGGGAACTCAATTCTTCTTCAAATTCTTTGGGGATTTCATCATCTTGGTAAAGGTATGTGGGTTTTGATCCTTGGTTACTTCCAATCAAGGAGACCCAAACTATTTTCAAGAAATCTACATGAATTTTGCTTACTTTCATTTGGGGTTTTAAATATTATACAACAACAACATACCCAGTGAAATCCCACAAGTAGGGTCTGGGGAGGGTAGAATGTACGCAGACCTTAGTACTACCTCATAGAAGTAGAGAGGTTGTTTCTTGGGAACCTTCATCTCAAAACCCATAAAAAAAATAGATATGACAGAAAGGAAAGGAAAGGAGGAAACAAAAAGAGCAACTAATAATGAAAAACACATGACAGTATGTAAATACAATAAAGCTAACACATATATGACAGATAATGACAACACATGACAAAAAAAACACAACTACTCTTGCTACCCTACTATACCCCAAGGCCATACTTCCACCTCACTCTAATTCGCGACCTCCACTCCTTTCTATCTAAGGTCATGTCCTCGGTGAGATCAAGTTTCGCCATATCTTGTCTGATCACCTTCCTCTAATACTTCTTCGATCTACCTCTACTCCTCCGTTTAATTCTCAAACCAATCTCTTGTATCTCTTAACAGGAGCATCGATACTTCTTCTCTGCACATGTCCAAACCATCGCAGTCTCGCTTCCCTCATCTTATCAGCCACAAGAGTCACCTCAAGCTTCTCCCAAATGGTCTCATTCCTAATCTTATCACTCCTAGTGTGACCACACATCCATCTCAACGTCCTCATCTCTGGAACATGCATCTTCTAAGCATGTGCCTTTTTTATTGGCCAACACTTCACCCCATACAACAAAGATGGTCGAACCACCATTTTGTAAAACTTACCTTTGAGTTTAGATGGTATCTTCTTGTCACACAATATCCTAGAGTCCAGCCTCAATTTAGTCCATGCTACCCTAGTACGACGTGTGACATCATTTTCGATATCGCCACTACTCTGGATGATAGACCCTAGATACTTAAAGTGTTCCCTCTTGGGGATAGATTGAGTGGAAAACCTCACATCTATGTCTGCTTCATCCTTTGCAATACTGAATTTGCACTCCAACTATTCTGTTTTGGTCCTGCTCAGTTTTGAATCCTTTGGACTCCAATGCGTGTCTCCAAGCCTCCAACCTATTATCAACTTTGGTCCGAGTCTCGTCAAGTAGTGCTATGTCATCTGCAACATATACCGTGGAACCTCCTCCTGGATAGATTACGTCAACTCATCCATAACCAAGGAAAATAGGAAAGGGCTCAACATAGATCCTCGATGAAATCCCACCTCAATAGGAAAACACTCTAAGTCTCCTTTGGGGGATTTCATCATCTTGGTAAAGGTATGTGGGTTTTGATTGTTGGTTACTTCTAATCAAGGAGACCCAAACTATTTTCAAGAAATCTACATGAATTTTGATTACTTTAATTTGGGGTTTTAAATATTATGATTTCTTAAATTCCAGTAATGAATGGGTTATGTTTAGGGGTGGCAATTTCAATCTATATAAGATAAAAAGAATCCATTTATCTAAGTTTGTTTTAATGAATCACTCATATTTTCTAAATGGGTAAATATGAGTTGATCTATTTTAATGAGTTCATACAAATATGGTCAAAATAGATAAAATATGGGTACCCATATAGGTTCACAGATCCCCCAGCTCATAATAAAAAATTGTTAGTTACTCTAAGGCAATTCTTTGTGTGCATGATTTTTTAATAATGATTTTTTTATTTTTTATTAGGGTGAGTATACGTACTGAAAAATTGAAAAATCAAACCAAACCAAACTAATTTGATTTTTCAGTACGGTGACGGGTTGGGGAGGGGGGAGGGAGAGGGGAAGTAGTTTTTATTGGAGCAGACATAAATACTCAAACAAACCAAACCAAACAATTTGGTTTTTCGGTTTGGGGTGGGGTGTGGGGAAAAAATTAATTTTTTTTATTTTTTATTGAGGCAGGCATAAATACCAAAAAATCAAAAAGTCAAACCAAACCAAACTAATTCGGTTTTTCGGTTCGATGTCGGGGATTAGGATGGTTATCGTAAACTCTTCGGAAGTACACTCCTTACTTGGTCTAGGAATTCTATGCTTCGTATTATGC
>JAPFFP010076636.1:0-23156 GCA_026153255.1 Solanum medicagineum | reverse complement strand
ATGTATACACTCAACCCTCATAAGCGCTAGATGCACATATAGCCCACTAATGCGAGATTCAAGCACATTTGAAAATTTGCGTCAATTTGTCCAAACCATGTCATGTTTCATTTGAATGGTACTAGTATTGTAAGATGTGGGGTGTTACACATTAACAACCTAGTGCTCTAATACCAAGTTTGTCACGACATAATCCTAGGTCCTAAATGTGACACGGTGTATGGGAACCCGAGGGGACCCCAAACAAGCCTCTTAGCATATCATTCACATATCCTTGATCGCGAAAGTAAAATAAAAGCATAAAATAGTCAAGCTCATAACATAAGTACATCAAATATCCAATAACACCTCTAACATAGAATGGAGCGGAGGCTAAGACACTTTCCAGGCTCACCCTTATATTAACAGGTGTTCAACATAAGAAATATCAAATCGCAATAGTAGCATAGATAGTGTTCTCAGACTTGAGGACTCACCAAAGCTTATCTTCTGGAGTGCCGAACTAGTGACGTGGAGGATGACTGAAAGGTGCTCCTGTCCCAACATGGTAATATCATGTAGGTATAGAGTATGGATTAGTATGTTTGAATATACAAAGTATTTAAGATGCAATGCAGCAAGAAATAAGACAATATAGACAAAATGCATAATCATAAGCAATGGATAAGTATAATATCAATAAGGCATGCTTGATCAATGCTTGAAGAGAAACATGCTTGTAAATCATACAACTTGCATAGTACAAATTACATGTATGGAAAGAGACCATAACCGATATATACTATGCGAACTACTACTTGGAATCCAAGGCAGTCACCCCCTTGTAAGGTGATTGAGGCATGTCACCCCCTCAACAAGGTGATTGAGGCATGTCACCCCCTCAACAAGGTGGGGTCAATATGCAACATCATAAATACTTTTCATGAATTCAATACATACATGCAAATCCTTAATCATCATAAAGTCACTTGGCTTGTAAATCATGAAATAGGTAATCAATAACTTGAGAATCCTTCTCAAGAGATTTTATCAAACACTTGGTGGGTGTATAATGCTTGTTTCAAATCATACAATTCAAGAATGAGATGATATGAGAAAACTCAATGCAAATTAAACCACCAACATATAGTAAAACCCTCATGTAGGGTACCTTGAAATCCATCATCAAATCTCATAATAGATCATAGTTTCTTAGTTCAAAACATGCATAGTCTCATTAAACAAAATTAATTTATGATATAAACTTGAAATAGATAGATATGCATAATCAATCAACATTTAATAAAACTGTAATGTAATATATAATCATAATCCATAATAAGAGATACCCATATATTATACAACTTGAAAACATGCAATATTCATAAAAAGGAAGATTGGGCTCCATGGACGAAAGCATCCAATGGATGAAACCCACGTACCACAAACTTGGGTTTCCTTGAGATGAGCTTGAAGAGAACTTAGATCTTGAAGAGAATCCTTGAGTTCCAAAATTAGGCTTGAAATCCTTGAAATTTGAATGAGATATTTGGTTAAGCCTTGGAGAGGTTTTTGTGAGAGTTGTGAGTGATATAGAGTTGAAAAATGGATAAGTATAGGTGTTTTCACGCATAAGTGGTCATGGGGCTATGACCCCAATGCACTTGGATGATACAAGAAAAAAATTGAGAAAATATTAACACTTGTTCGCGTCGAATTCACGACGTGGACCCAAAGCGAAGACAAAATTAACATTGATCTGTACCCTTAGTGCGTCGCGACTATGGTGTGGATGCTCTCTGGAAATTGTAAATTAGTGATATTTAGTTTTGCTACGGGTCCCCTAAACTCTGAGTTATAACCATTCCCCACTCAATTTTTCCCTCTGGTCGAGAATATGAAGTCAGATTTTCGATATCACGTAGGGATTTTGAGATATATGAAATTATGATTATGGGCATTTCCAAAGCACAATATGGGGCATTTTAAGTATAGGAATAGATTTGCGAGAAATGGCCAAATTGTATCTTATTATGAATTGTTAGAAGCAACTTATGAAACTCAGATCATGGATCGTAGATTGACTTATGGGTCGTAATTTCCCTCGTCTAATGGCGGGCCTGAGAATGTTTAAATTTGACTTTTGATGAATTGAAATCCACGATCAATAGGCCGTGAAATTACTTATAGGTCATGGTTAGACTCGTAGTGTCCTTCCAAACTTAACCATTTTTTCTCCTTATTCTCAACTTCATTCCATGAAACCATATACGGACTGTATACTAGTCCGTTGGTCATCTAGTAACTGTTACCCACCTTTATAAGAACTCCAAATTTCCTTCATGTCTGGGGTCCCACTTATGGACATATGTACGAGCCATAATATATCCTACGGTATGTAACTTGGTCTGTGGTGTATCCCACACTAGGAACCTTTTCCCCTTCCTAAAGTTCTACATTTAAGAACCAAGCACATAGCCTGTGTAATGATATGCTTTCAAAATACAATACTTTTGGTGCTTAAATCTTAGAATTTTGTGCGTTATTAAAGCGATGTTAGTGGATTTGATGTGTTTTATGCTTGTTTTTCAGGATTACAAGATTTGTGTGTAGTTGTTATAGTTTTGCTGTTCTGCGACACTCTTTACGAGCTGTGGAAGTTTCCACGAGCTGTAGATTTGGGTTCGTAGTGAAATCCAATGAATGGATGATTTTCTAAACTTGAATCTATAAACTATTAGATGAGTCATGGAAATTTATGTGAGTCGTAGATGACGTTTCTTACCCTGAGGATTAGAAGCTGGGAGTTTCTAAAAAATCATCAGATGAAACTTTATAAGGGTCATAAGTATAAATATGATCCATAGAAAGATCTCGTAGAAGTTGTACCCAGAGTTGAAGAATGAAGTCCACAAAGCCCTGATATGGGCCGTAGAACTCCGTACAGCCTGTAGACTTACTCGTATTGCCTACCGAATCTAGTTTTTTTATTTTATTTTGGATTTGTATTTTATGTCCGATAAATAGGGGTTTTAGGTTATTTTCAGAAGAGGAGAGTGTAGAAAGACCAGAAACATTGAGAAAAACACTTAGAACATTATTTTGTGATTTTAATTCATACTTTACGATTTTCCATTGAAGATCTTGGATTTCTTGTTCTTAATCTCATTCTTGTAAGTGCTCAACTATGTAATTCTGTATCATGATTGTTGCATCTACAATGAATATATGTAGCTAAATCCACAATTATAGTTGTGGGAACCATGAACATATAAGAAAGAAGCAGATAATTCATAATTCTTGAAAGGTATGCGTGAATACATAAATTAATTCTCTTCGTTTTGACTGCTTTTTAATGATGGCCAATGTTAGAACTCGCCTAGTTGTTACTGACTGGATCAAGGTAGTAATGAATGGGAAAAGAGATTAATTAACAAGATTTGATTGATGTTTTTTCATCTAATTAACCAAACTGGATCAAGGGGACGTTGTACTAGGAAAATAAGTAAGGCTTAGTAATGCCACACTGTGGGGGTGAATCAAATCATGTAGTGAAATTTACCTCTCACCTGGATCAAAGATCTTAGTAATCTTACCTTACCATTCTGCATACAACACACTAGAAAATAATGTGATTATCAAGTAATACCAAGTTAGGGAATCATGGCGAACTCAATACCCTAGTAACTCTTCTTACTGGTTTCACACACTTGTTTTAGTTTAGGATTACTTCTTGCAAATTACAAACCCTCCCCCCTTTCAAGAGATAAGTAAGTAAATTTACTCAACACTCAAAGTCGAAGCATACCCTTGGCTCCGTTTGACCCTAAGATCCAAAGGATGCTGAGAAGACTATCCTAGAACAAATAAATGCATCACTGAAGTAGAACGAGATTAAGAAAAATAATAACCCACCTCTACTTGAGGATATTGACCAACCACCATAGGATCTCCATGTCATGACTCATATATGGAATCAATATCGGCTTGATCCTATGGCGATAGATGTTACTGTAGCTATTGTGTTACCATCACTACCGTCTAATACAAAGTTTGTTGTTTTGAGTGGGTTACTTTAAATGCTGTAGAATCGTGGGTTGTCGTGGGTCGACCATTACAGGATCGTCATAACCATCTACACAACATTCTCTTTATTTTTAGAAGTACGATAGGAAGCCAGAATCTTTCTATAGATGTCATTGGGCTCCATGTCTTCTCATTGTCTCTAGCAGGCGATGCAACATTATTGCTATCTATGCTTCCACAGAATTTAATTAGCGGTTGGTATGAACTGCAGAAGGTCTTTTTTGAGAGGTTCTTCCCGAGGTTGAAGGAATTGAAGTTGATAGATGAAATCAACAACTTCGAGCAACTTTCTGGTGATTTAATTATTACAATGTGGGAGAAGTCCACAAAGTGTCTGGGAGTGTCTCTGATCACAAGATTGTGGATGATGCCTTAGTGGAGATCTTTTATCAAGCCTTGGACGAGAATAGCCAAGTTGTTTTTGACACCATCATGGGAGGCTCATTTCTAGATCATCCATTTCAATGATTGCTGGGAGGTTAGAAAAGGTAGTCAAGACAAATTGTGCATGAAGACGAGAGCTAAGTCGACAACCAAGAGCTTATTTGCAGTAAGTACTACTTCAGTGAAAGCTAAAATAAATAGGGATATGATGTAAGAGCTTGCTTGGATTAGTACCAATGTGGAGCTATTGATGAAGTAGAACTAAGAACATATGAATGGAGTAGCTCATCAGCCTTCACGAGCACCCATGTATAAGGAGCCTTGCTATGAGGAGGACACTTGCTTCATCACTGATTAGATGGCAGGTTTCTAGACCAACGTCCAAGGGTCCAATCTGGACTATTGGCGCCAATGTCAAGGAAACCAAGGTCAGAACTATAACAGGGATGGCGCCTTCAGAGACAATAACTGAGTAGGCTACTATGATAGAAACAGGGGCCAGGACAAAAATGTTGATTAGGGACATAAAGATGGTTACAGGAATGGTCCATATGTGACACCATATAATTAAGATTCCGGTATTAGTACCTGTAGAGTTGAGGAGATGTTTGATCGCCTATTGAAGAAGGATGATGCTCAGGATGAGACAATGAAGGTGATGAAGTATGACATCTATAGCATTAATTAGAAAATTGAGTCTCATTTTGTTGCTATCAAGAAACTGGAGCAACAGTTTGGTCAAATGTCAACTCAATTGAACCAGCAACGGAAAGGTACATTACCCAATAATACAGTTTAGAATATAAAGAATGAGGGGAAGTGTACGGAGGTGACTGCTCGTGGTGGCAAACAGACTACTGACCCTTTTATGTCGGATGAGGATGATGATATACGTGAGCAGATAGTTGAGTGAAAAGATTCAGAGACCAGAGATGATTGTGAAACGACCCCAAAAAGTGCCCGAAAATATGCCTCGAAAATGCTCGTATTCGTAATTTCCTCATATTTCAAAATTCATGCGTAATATCGAAAATCCGACTACATATTCATGATAAGGGGGCAAAATTGAGTGGGAAACGGCTCTAACCCTGATTTTAGAGCAACTGTATCAAAATTTTATTTTCCAAAAATTTCACATTCCATAAGTTGTACATGTTGCCTCTGCGACGCAGAGCCATCACGGAGTAGCACATTTCAGTACAAATTTTTTTAATCTTGGCCTAGGGGTCTTGGGCCTAAGCCTTCCTATGCGTAAAAACACCTATACTTAGTCACTTCTCAACCCCATATCATTCAAGACATTCCCCAAAACCCTCTCGAACACTTAGCCAAATATTTCACTCAAATTCAAGTATCCCAAACTCTTTCCGGATTCATGAAATTTGTCACGACCCAAACTAGCACCTAGATGTGTCACAGTGTAAGGGGAACCCAAAGGATCCCCAAGAAAGCCTCTTAACATATCATTACACATCCTTGGTCGCAGAAGCAATTAAACACAATAAATGAATAGGCATAGGGACTAAGGGAAAACCTTCATTTCATAAAAACTTTAAGAGGGTGTCAAGCTCATAACATCCATACATATTTGTTAACCAATAACACCTCTAAACATAGAACTTAGCGGGGGCCAAGACAAGAAACCAATCTCACCCTCATACTAATGACATTAGGCAATCCAAATATACGAGATATATTCTAATAATAAGTATTAAAGAACGTAGATATTGTCCACGGACTTGAGGACTCACCAAAAGCTAACTTGAACAATCCATCTAGCTATGAGGAGGAGAATCAATAGGAGCTCTGATTCCTACATTGTTATATCATGTAGGCATAGAGTATGCGTTAGTATGTTTAGATGTACTAAGTATGTAAGACGCAATGCAACAAGTGATAAACACCATAAACAAAATGCATAACATAGGCAATGAATAAGCTTATAGAAATATGGCATGTATGAATGATACTTGAAGTAAAATCATGCTTATGTACATAGAACATAATACAAGTGTAAGGGTTGACAATTATTGGTGCAATCCAAGGCCTACAATCTCCTTGGAGGCGCATGAGGTACAAACCCCTTCATGAGGTTGATGGAGTACAAACCCCAAAAAGGTTGATGGGTACAAAACCCAACAATGTTGATGGGTACGAACCCCCAACAAGGTTGCATGGCTCTACCACCTCCCAAGCGAGGCGATCGAGGTACAAACCCCTCAACAAGGTTACCCGGGCCTACAAACCCTGGGATGAGTCTTGGTCATCCCCAACACTATAGAGATAATATCATATACATACATTCCTTCCATCATCATCATATACATTCAGTCGTTTCATCATAATCATATACATACATTCCTTTCATCATCATAAAGTCATTCAACTCATAAGAAATGCATTGGATCTTCATTTCCTCAAGAAATCATAACCGTTCATTTGATCAAACACTTGGCGGGTGTGTAGTACTAGTATAAAAATATGCAATTCAAGAGTGAAATAATGCAAGAAAAATTGAAGTGAAACAGCCCACTTTTACTTGGTAATACCATCTTGCAAAATAACCCCTCATCAGATCCCAAGAGAGATCATGGTTCTAAAGCTTTAAACATGCATAATCATAATAGGTAAATTATCTCATGGTATAGACTTAAAATGAGTAATAATTTGTTTTCAACCAAACTTTCATAAAATCCCAATATAGTATATGATCACAATCTCTAGTGAGTAATACCCATAAGGAACACAACATGGAAACATGTAATTTCATAGAAATAGAAGATTAGGCTTCATGGGTGAAAGGTACCCATGAATGAAACCCACATACCTTAGACCTTGAATTTTCTTGAAAATGAGTTGTGAAAGACTTGATGTTTGTAAGTGGGTCTTGGAATCCAAAGCTTACTCTTGAGTTTCCTTGAATTTGTAATGGGGTTTTGATGGAGGCTCTTGACAGAATTTGAGAGTGTATTCCAATTGGGAGGAGTGAATTTGATCTTTAGGAATACGGTTAGGTCTTTAGGAGATGTTAAGATAGAACATGAATTCCCAAAATACCAATAAAATTAGTTAAATTTACAGAATGCCATAAATAAGGAAGAATTTCGCAAAAACTCATATATACCTCTACACATACAAGTTCTATTAAAATTGGCATAACTTCTTCATCCAAACTCTAAATAAGGTGAAACCAAGTGCATTCGAAAGTTCATTCAAAGAGCTTTGCTATGGTAACTAGTGGGCCACCCAGTTCTTTGAGTGCTAAGATATATGACCCTTTAAATTTGACCCCCCTACCATTGTGTAAAACTTAACCAACAGAAATTACTTTGAACTTGGCTTGATGTAGGGGACCCATAATGGTCTTAAATCACATAAATTAGATTGACTTAGATTGGAATGAGAGCTTGAAGCTTGAATGAGTTTTCTTGAGATCCGAAAGTGAGTTTGGGACACTTGAATTGGGTGAAATATGCTTCAAAGTGTTTGAGAGAATATTGGGGAATGTCCTGTATGATATGAAAGTGAAATATGGCTAAGTATAGGTATTTTCATGTATGGGATGACTTAGGCCCAAGAACAAAAAGTCTTGCACCAAACGATAAAAACAACTCACAAAATGAACTGAGGCGCGCCATTAGCGCGTCGCGCCTTGGGCACGAAAACCTCACTGGAAAGTGAATTTTGGGAAAATGAAATTGCAATTCGTTTTCTCTAAAATCAGTGTTAGACCCATTTCACACTCAATTTGACCCCATGATCATGAATCTGAAGTCATATTTTTGTTATCACGCACGTACTTTGAGATATATGGAAATTATGATTTTGAGCGCTTTCGAGGTACATTTTCGGGCATTTTTTGGGGTCATTTCAATATCTCCACCTTGGGAACATTCGTCCCCAAATGTCAAAGAAATGTATATGAGAGACGTAGACATGAAAATTTTAGCCCACATAAAGATTTAATAATGCACTTAAACATTAGTTCAAAAACCTCATCATAAGTGTAAAATCACCTCACCTTCTCCAAGCCTTCCATAATCAAATTCAGACCCAACAAAGCCATTTCTCCCGCTTCAAACCACCCAACCGGGGACATACAGCATCTACTATATGGAGTCTTAAAAAGGAACCATGCCAATGCTAGAATGATAGCTACTATTATTCTTATCAAGAACCCTCTTTCTCAATTCATCAACACTAGGAACATACAACCTACCTTGGTACCTAAGGGCACCATCTCCCCCTTGGGATAAAACCTCCATCTTGCCAGCGCTCACCGAAGCCTTCATTTCTAACAAGGAGGGATCAAGATCTTGCTTTTCTTTTACCTCATCAACCAAGGAAGACTTTGAACCATTAACAACAACAAATGCCACCATCATCAACCTCTTCCAACCTAATCCCCAAACTAGCCAACTGGTGGACCTCCCTAGTCACCCCTTTGCTACCACCATCAATATGAACTAGGCTACCCATGGACACCCTACTCAAAGCATCAACCACAACATTAGTCTTACTCGATGATAATGCGCACACATATCATAATGCTTAAGAAGTTCTAACCACCTTCTTTTTCTCAAGCTAAGTTCTTTTGCGTGAACACATATTGGAGACTCTTGTGATTGGTAACCACTTCAACATGCACCATAAGCAAATAACGACACCAAATTCTTAAAGCAAAAACCACGGCGGCCATTCTAAGGTCATAGATAGGATGATCCTTCTAATGCATCTTAAGGGGTCTGAAAGCATAGGCTATCACCTTACCATTTTGCATCAACACACAACCCAAACCAATCCAGACAGTATCACAAGACAAAACGAACCATTCTAACCCTTCTGGTAGAGATAAGATAGGAGCGGACACAAACTTATCCTTCAAGGTTTGGAAACTCTCTTCACACTTAACAGTTTACACAAACTTAGCCCTCTTCTGGGTCAACTTAGTCATGGGAGAAGCAATTGAAGAGAACTCATTCACAAACCTCGGGTAGTAACACGCTAAGCCCAAGACACTCCTAATATCCAAGGGAGTCAAAGGTCTATGCCAATTTCTAACCACATCCATCTTATTAGGGTCCACCTAAATATTATCCTACCAAACAACATGACCTACGAGGGTAACCTCCTTTAATGAAAATTCACACTTCTCATACCTGGCACACAACTCCTCTTTCCCCATGATTTGCAACACTACCCTCAAATGGTTCACAAGCTCCAAATAAATCAATACTTCATCACTAGAGACGATAACAAACCTAACAATGTAGGGAATAAAGACTCTATTCATGAGACTATAATCATAGCGGGTGCAGAGGTCAAACAAAAGACACCGCCCCAATTTAAAATATCGAAAAAGGAAATTCACCAAGTCATTGATCATCGGAAACAACTCAAATAGAAATAATTAAGGTTCAACACCCCTAACTCTTACAAAATGGTAGATGCAACCCTTAAAATCATTCATATGTTAAGACAAGAAACAGACTTACCCCTTCACAACTACATTACAAGCCCCTGCTCAAGGACAGGTTTATTAGAGAATTGGAACCTAATTCTATGGGCCCTATAATAAAAAGAGACACAACATCTATGCAACTAATACATCCCAAGTATGGCATCGAAGTCCATAAGGCGTAAGGCAAGACCTAATGCAATATGAACACAAAACAATAACGATAATAGACTCAACAAAAGAGGGGGGTTAGACTCCAAACTTTCACATTACAACTCGAGGCACACTTGAAGCCCACTAATAGCAAGAAAGAATCATGAAAGAAGTAGCGGCACCCGGGTCCATCAATGCAAGTAATTAAAAGCTAAAGGAAATTTCAACATACCTGTAACAACATTGGGTGCCTCATCCCCTTCTTGCCTCCCACATTTTGGGCATCTAAGACGAGTCACCCCTTCATCACCCCTTTTACTCTTATTGTGTTTATTGGGGCAATTCTTCTTCTTATGTTCTAGTCCACCTCAACCAAAACAAGCACTGGTGCCCTTCAAACATGGGCCTCTATGAGCTTTACCACATGTTGAACACATAGCATCAACTCTATCTTTGAGACTTTGGAACATACCCTCAACACGTGCCCTCTTGACTCTACTACCTCTCCTCTTACCACTTGAGGTATTGGGAGCACTCACTTGTTGATTGAGTTGAGTTGCCAATTTTTCACCACTTGGGTCATGGCCCATAGAGCATTATGAACCTCCACATTCGATATATCACCATCCTAGTTAGCTTGAGGCATATCCTAAAATGTAACAGTTAGGGATTAGCAATAAGCCCTGGGGGACCTAACTTTATCGCACGATATAGAACATGAAGAAGGGAAATATTTTCTAAAATGCCTTGTAGCCTCCTATTCATAGTTGTGGTGCGCTTCACAACCATGATAGGACTCTAATCGACGCGATGTGTTGGACGCCGAAGACCTAACAACCTAGTGCTCTGATGCCAAGTTTGTCATGACCAAAACTAGGGCCCAGATGTGACATAGCACAAGGGGAACCTGAAAGAACCCCAATCAAGCCTCTTAAAATATTATTACGAATCATTGGTCGCGAAACCAATTAAACACAATAAAAGACTAGGAATAACGGAATAGGGACTAAGGGAAAATCTTCATTTCATAAGAACTTCAAAAGAGTCAAGAGGGAGTCAAGCTCATAACATCCATACAAATTTGTCCAAAAACACCTCTAAATATAAAACTTAGTGGGGACCAAGACAAGCAACCAGGCTCAGCCTCATACTAATGACATTAGGTAATCCAAATATACGATATATAGTCTAATCATAAGCATGAAAGAAGATAGATATTGTCCCCAGACTTGAGGACGCACCAAAAGCTAACTTGAACAATCCGTCTAGCTATGGGAGGAGAATCAATAGGAGCTTTGATTCTTACATGGTTATATCATGTAGGCATAGAGTATGCGTTAGTATGTTTAAATGTACTAAGTATGTAAGACGCAATGCAACAAGTGATAAGCATCATAAACAAAATGCATAACATAGGCAATTAATAAGCTTATAGCAATATGGCATGTATGGATGATGCTTGAAGTAAAAATCATGCTTTTATATATATATATATATATATATATATATATATATATATATATATAACATAATAAAAGTGTAAGGAGTGACCATTATTAGTGTAATGCAAAGCCTACCACCTCCTTGGAGAGGCGCATGAGGTACAAACCCCTTTATGAGGTTGATTGAGTACAAACCCCCCAACAAGGGTGACGAAGTACAAACCCCCCAACAAGGTTGATGGGTACAAATCCCCAACAAGGTTGATGGGTACAAATACCCAACAAGGTTGATGGGTACAAACCCCCCAACAAGGTTGCACAGGCCAGCCACCTCCCGAGTGAGGTGATCGAGGTACAAACCCCTCAGCAAGGTTACTCGGGCCTACAACCCCCCGGATGAGGATTGGTCATCCCCAACACTATAGAGATAATATCCTATACATACATTTCTTCCATAATAATCATATACATATATTCCTTTCATCATCATCATATACATACATTTCTTTCATCAATCATAAAAACATTCAACTCATAAGATATGCATTGGACCTTCAATTCCTTAAGAAATCATAACCGGACATTTTACCAAATACTTGGTGGGTGTGTAGTGCTAGTATAAAACCATGCAATTCAAGAGTGAAATCATGCAAGAAAACTTGAAGTAAAATAGACCACCAATACTTGGTAATACCATCTTGCAAAATACATTGAAACCCCTCATCAAATCCCAAGAGAGATCGTGATGCTATAGCATAAAACATGCATAATCATAATAGGTAAATCATCTCATGGTATAGAATTAAAATTGAGTAATAATGTATTTTCAAATAAACATTCATAAAATCCCAATATAGTATATGATCATAATCTCTAATGAATAATACCCATAAGCAACATAACTTGGAAACATGTAATTTTCATAGGAATGAAATATTGGGATTCATAGGTTAAAGGTACCATGAAATCCACATACCTTACACCTTGAATTTCTTGAAATTGAGTTGTGAAATACTTGAAGTTTTGAAGTGGGTCTTGGAATCCAAAGCTTGCTCTTGAGTTTCGTTGAACTTCTATGGGGTTTTGATTGAGGCTTTTGAGAGAATTTGAGAGTGTATTCCAATTAGAAAGACTGAATCTGATCTTTAAGAATAGGATTAGGCCTTCAGGAGGTGTTAAGATAGCATAGGAATTCCCAAAATATCAATGGAATTGGCTAAATTTATTGAATGCCATTAATGAGGCGGAATTTGGCAAAAACCTGTATATACCCCTATACATACAAGTTTTACGAAAATGGGCATAACTTCTTCATCCGAACTCCAATTAAGGTGAAACCAAGAGTGTTGGAACGCTAATTCAAAGAGATTTAATTTAATAGGTTGTGGCCTACCCAATTCTTTGTGTGCTAAGAAATATGCCCCTTAAAAATTGACCCTTCTACCGGTACTTATGCAAAACTTAACCAATAAAAATTTCTTTGAACTTGGCTTGATGTAGAGGACCCACGATGGTATTAAATGATATAAATAAGCTTGAATTAGATTTGAATGGGATATTGAAACTTGAATGAGTTTTCTTGAGATCCGAAAGTGAGTTTGGGAAACTTGAATTGGGTGAAATATTTGTCTAAGTTTTTGAGAGAGTATTGGGGAATGTCTTGTATGATATGAAAGTGAAATATGACTAAGTATAGGTATTTTCATATGTGGAAAGACTTAGGCCCAAGACCAAAAACTATTAGACCGAACAAGAAAAATAGCTCACAAAATGAACTGAGGCGCGCCCTTGGCACGTGGCTTCCTATAAAGTTTGTTCTGGTGGTTAATGAGTTTCTTGATGTCTTCCCTAATGATCTTCCCGGTGTTCCTCCCGAAAGGAATATAGATTTTGGCATAGACCTCTTTCCCGATATTGAACCAATTTCTATTCCCCCTTACTGTATGGCCTCAACAAAGTTAAAGGAGTTGAAGGAACAATTGAGGGATTTGGAGAAGGGTTTTATTAGGTATAGCCAGTCACCTTGGGGTGCACCGGTGTTATTTGTGAAGAAAAAGGATAAGTCCCTTAGAACATGCATTGACTACCGCCAACTTAATAAGGTCTCCATAAAGAATAACTACCCTCTACCAAGGATTAATGATCTTTTTGACCAATTCAAGGGGCTAGTCACTTCTTTAAGATTGATCTTTGGTCCGGGTATCACCAAGTGATAGTGAGGGAGTGTGACATTCCTACAAATGGCCTTCCGGACTAGATATGGGCACCATGAGTTCATGGTTATGTCTTTTGAGTTGACCAATGCCCCGACTATCTTCATGGATCTAATGAATAGGGTCTATAAACCCTACCTTGATTTGTTTGTGGTGGTTTTCGTTGATGATATTTTGATCTATTCTAATAGTGAAGAGGAGCATATGAGTCATTTGAGGGTGGTACTGTAAACGCTGAGGGAAGATAAGTTGCATGCGATGTATGAGAAGTCTGAGTTTTGGTTACAAGAGGCTGTCTTTCTAGGTCTTGTGGTGTCGGCGGGTGGTATTAAGGTGAATCTTAAAAAGACGGAGGTGATTAGAAATTGACCTAGAACTTTGACTCCATTAGATATTAGAAGCTTCTTGGGCTTAACGGATTATTACCAGAGGTTGTTTAATGGGTTCTCTTCTATTGCCTCCCCTATGACTAAGTAGAATCAAAAGAAGGCTAAGTTTGTGTGGTCTGATAAGTTTGAAAAGAGTTTCCAAACCTTGAAGGATAAGATTGTCTCTGCTCCTATCTTATCTCTACCGAAAAGGTTAGAAGGGTTTGTTGTGTATTGTGATTTCTCAAGAATCGATGTGGGCTATGATTTGATGCAAAATAGTAAGGTCATAGCCTATGCTTCTAGGAAACTTAAGGTGCATGAAAATAATTATCTTACCCATGATCTTGAGTTGGCCACGTTAGTATTTGCTTTGAAACTTTGGCTTCATTACTTCTATTGGGTGCATCTTGCTGTGTTTACCGATCATAAGAGTCTCCAATATGTGTTCACCAAAAAATATCTCAACTTGAGACAAAAAAGGTGGTTAGATCTTCTTAAGGATTATGATATGAGTGTGCATTATCACCCTTGTAAAGTTAATGTGGTGGCCAATGCTTTGGGTAGGATATTTATGGGTAACCTAACACATGTTAATGGTGGCAAAGAAGTGTCTGGGAGGTTCATCAATTGGTTAGATTGGGAGTTAGGTTGTAGGAGGTTGATAATGGTGGTATTGTGGTTGTTGATGGCTCAAAAGCTTCTTTGATTGAAGAGGTGAAGGCAAAGCAAGAGGATTGCTCCAGATGCTCCAAAACTGTGGCCTATTCACAGGGCTACCGTCAGAGGATCCCCAACGTCATCTCCAAAATGTCATCTTCATGTGCAAAATTTTCATGGGACACAAAATATTTCTATTGATGCTATTGGATTGAGGGTGTTTCCATTGTCACTAACTGGCAATGCAGCTGTATGGTTGTCTGAGCTACCTTCGGGTACCATCACGAGTTGGCTTGAGCTACAAAAGGTGTTCCTAGAAAGCTATTTCCCAAGGTAGAAGAATTTGAAGCTTAAGGACCAAATTAACAACTTCGAGCAATTATCTGGAGACTCTCTTAGCACTACATAGGACAGATTCACCAAATACTTGAGGATGGTCCCTAATCACAAAATTATTGATGATGCTTTGATCAAGATCTTCTATAGAGCACTTGATGATAATAGCAAAGCTTGCGCCAACACGATCATAGGAGGAGTTTTTCTTGATCAACCCTTTGAGCTAGTAGCCGAAAGAATGGAACAACTGGTGAAGACCAATAGAGCTTGGGGTCAGAGTGAGTGCGTTAATACAAAGAGTTCTTGTGCGGTTACCACAAATAGTGAGCAAACAAAAGTGAATGAAGAGATTATGGAGCAACTTGATCAACTCCATACGAGAATGGATTTGGTTTTGAAGCAAAACCAAGCTATTGTGAAAAAAGGCAATAGCTTACCAACCCCCAATTACTCTTGTGTATCATGGTCAATTCCTTGATGAGGATTCCTGTTATGTGAGCACCCAAGCGGCGTGTTTCCGAAACAACTCCCAAGGGTCCAACTCGAACAATTGGAGGCAAAGTTCTGGGAATCAAGGTCGGAACTTCAATCGAGATGGAGCATATAGAGATAATAAAGGTAGATACTATGAGAGAGAAAGAGTGCTAGATGCAGAATAGGGAAGATAAGAAGGCTAGCAGAATGGGCCCTATGTGCCAGCACATAATCATGACTCCGAGTTGAGTAATTCGAGGATTAAAGAAATGTTCGATAAATTATTGAAAAGGGCGGAGCACCACAACAAGACTTTGAAAGGGATGAAGATATATATTTCAAGCATAAATCAGAAAATTGAGTCTCACTCTGTGGCAATCAAGCAACTTGAACAACAATTTGGGCGTCTTCCAAGCTAAACCAATGCCAGAAAGGCACCCTACCTAGAAACATGGTTCATGATCCTAAAGAGGCACAAGTCATTTCAAATCATTTTAATGCATGCTTAGGCTTAAAAAATCAAACAATCTTCATAATCTTTCATACTTAAGCTCAAAAGTCAAATCATACTTCATATCGTACTTTTCATGCATAGGAATAGCTCATTCACATATATCAAAATGGTGTAAACACTTGGAATTGCTCAAAAAACTAGATCATAGATATTTATGTGATCACATTCTTGTCATTACCAAACTTTTATCAAAACATCTGTCGGCTTAACCTACCGAATAATTTTATCAAAATCATATCCATAAACATATATGGGCTTAACTCACTGAATAATTTTCATCAAAACCAATGGTCTTATATGCATATGTCATGAATGATGTGAGAACAGTATAGGCAATAGATATTCAACTTAAATCAATAATATAATATGAAATTCAAGTAAATTCGCATTTAAATTACAATTTAAATTACCCATGCTAAAATCATACTTTAAAGGAACAATGCATATTCAAATCTTCATAATCTTCATGCAATTTAACATATTAGGGCTTAAATCAATTTAAAAACAACAATTAAACATAGTCCATCTCTCAATTATATCAAATAAACAATAATCTAAAAGACTCATACTCAATTTCATAAAAACATGTGCAAAAGAGTTTGGGGTTTTCATGGTTAAAAGGGGTCATGAATCAATCTCACATACCTTAGCTAATTAAGAAGATTCAAGAAAAAATTGATTGAAGAAGAAGACTCTTCCTTAAGCTCCTTAAGCTCCAAGTTAATCCTCCAATGGCTCTCCTTAGGGCAGTTCTTTTGATGAGAGTTAGAATAATCCTAAGTGTATGAATTGAATTTGAATATGAGTAGACACTACAAGAAAATGGGTCTTTAGCGAAAGAAAATTTAATCGCTAAAAGTGATAGTCCAGTCATTACTAATCATTTACAACTGAAAAAACATTGGTCGTCGCCCGTCGTTAGTAGCTCTGACGTCAAAAGTAGGCGACCAAATTCTAATTCATTCAGAAATCATTAATGACGAAAAGAATTTCAGTCATTAGATCTCTTTTTGCAATCATATTTTTCCATCGTTATGTTTTATTTTGGTCGCTACATAGCTTGAAAAAGAGATATTATAAGCACTTTTAGTGACCAAATTTCGGTCATTAATATTATCTAACATCAATAATTTAATAACCAAATTTTTCTTAATTTGTTGATGATCTATTTTAAATAAATATTATTATACAAAAAGTTATATTTTTTCCCTTTCATGATTGACAAATAAAAATTATTAGTTCACATGTAATTAAACAAACATTTCAAAACTCCTAAAATCATATTTAAAATTGTTGATAATATTAGCATCGCACGTAATTCATTAAAAGAAGCAAGAAGGCTTTAAAAATCCTACAAGAAGAAAAACCATAATCTAGAATATATACATCGAGATGGTAGTTAATATTTGTAAGCAAATAGCCTAGATAAAAGTAGTGTAATTTTAATTAATTTCCAGCACTTCAACTTATGCATCTACTAACCTCTTCAACTTTTTTAATTCAACTAGCTCTGCACTTGAAGATCCTTTGTGACTTTGAATTCTTGATCATTTGTTGTAAGAATAAAAGTTTGCATAAGTTAAATAGTTCAATTGGTATGTTGCAAAGACATAATTGATGATTGCATAATTATTTTTTTATCAGAAACCTAGATTTAAAATGCTCTATTTGACAAGAAAATTTAGAAAAGTACAAAATCACAATATTAATATGTATGTGGCAGCAGTTTGGTACAAAGATTGTAAAATTTGCCTAACAATATCTACAATATATAACATTAGTTTATTATATGCACTATATAACTTACAACATCTAGTCTTAAACCTTTTAAGTTCTTAAATCATTTGGCCAATCATAATAATTTTAAACAAATTATTTCTCAAGTTCGGAGGCAAAGAGTGATAGGGACCAAATGGAGTGAACATGGAAGAAATTAATTATTTTGAAGCACATGATGACTTGAAGCAGCTCAATACTTACTAGTTTTCTAATAACGTTTCTCGAAGGATTCAAATTTCTACATAAAATTTAATGGATGCTGAAGTACTATAAATAACTGGCGACTCACTACAATGTTATTCTAATATGTAGGATCATAACTATGGTCAGAATTCTAACATAAACAAACAAATCTACCTTATATTTACAAAGAGATATGGAGAGGTATTGGAACAAAATAATGCCTGTGTGTGTACTGAGTAAAGCACTGTAATATTTTCATAGCTAATTCAAAGTGTTAAACCAATGATTCTTATACTCCATAGGCAATGCATAATAGTTGGAAAACCTTATCCATTTCGAACTTATCACATAACAAAATATAGATATAGGTACATAAATACATAGACATGTGTCAAACATGCTTATTCCTACCACATGAATTTTACAAAAATGCTTAAAATAAGCTTCATTCCGCTGCATATTCAAGATAAAAAGTAAAGGTTTTATCTTAATTTTAAGGAGGAAAAAATTTAAGAAAGTTGAGAGAATCAAACAACTGTTTAGAACATAATGTAATTGTTATGGATGTAAACCTTAAGGGAATTATTTCTCATTTCCTCTTGTTCTTGTTCTTGTTCAATATTTCTTGCCGTATTCTCAACACGAGGGGGAAAATCATGTAACTCAATCAATTCCAAAGTATAAATTTCCTAAAAAGCTGTTGAAATTTCTTGAGCAACATATTAAATGAGGAATTACTCCAACGACCAATACTATATGAAGCAATTTCACCAAAGTAGAAAGTTTTGAAGCTTTTAAACCTTCATATAGTGGTTGATCAAAATCCTTTATAAGACTATAGTATCTTTTTTCTTCAACATTTGGTTCCTCCTCCAGAAAATTATCACTGTCAGTATTTATACTATCCATATTACAAGTAGGATGTTAATCTGTATGAATCTCACGTATTTCATCCTCCTCATCATCCTCAGTGATTGCATTGTCATCATTTATAGATTCTGAATCAGATTCTTCTGTCTTACCTGCTCTCTCTCTCTCTCTCTCTCTGTCTCTCTCTCTCTCTCTCTCCGTGGTGATACCCAAAGGTATAATTTTGAATTATTCCATGTACTAATAAATGTGATCTAACCATTTCTCGTGTTCTAGAAACTGCATTATAACATTTAACACATAGACATCTTATTTCATCAGCTTCCCTCAATTTTGTGAAAGTGTAATCGAAAAAGCTTTCTACCCCATGTATATAAGTATAATCAAGTCAATTATGAACACGTTGCATACAGTGTTTATCAGGTGCCATAATCTTGAAAAGATAAAATGCAACAAAGTATTTTAGTACAAAAATACAAAAAGTGCAATAAGTAAAAATATATTTAATGAGCCAAGAAATATTAAATCATACAACGAAAATAGAGAGACGGTTGGAAAATAAAAAAGATAGGGACATATTTTGCATGCTGAGATACTCGATAACTAATTTCAGGAATATTGAGTAAATAAAGAATTTAAGGCAGAGGAAGAATGGTAAAGGTTGAGGTATTGTGGATCCAAATGAGATGAAATGGGAATAAGAAATAACAATATAGAGAAACAAAATGGGACTGCAGAAATCAATAACTCTAGGAATAACAACTACCTCAAAGATCTCACCTCTAGCACAAACAACTCAATCAAAAGAATCGTTGAAATCACACGAGATTATATAAACTACTATGTTCTGCCACTATTAAACAAAAGGATACATTAAAAGTCAATTTAGCAAAAGAGAGAATGGTTCTCAATTTCTTTATATTGTACCCTCGGTTCATCCTCATAATACCTAAAAACCTATGACCTTTAAATTGTCTCTAAAAGAGTTAATGTGGATGACTTATGAGACACTCTAAAATATATAAAACTTAACAGTTAAAATTAGATGAATCAAAATATTTTGAAGGAGTATCTGGAAGTCTACTGCTATATTCCAACTAATTACGATCTTGAGTCAAAAAGATGGAAGATTTGGATCACTTAGGTCCGTAATACTACATAAATATGTAGAATTATTAGACTATGTGATGTGCTGTCAAAATACAACACTTTTGATGCTTAAAACTTGGAATTTTGTATGTTCTCAATGCAATGTTAGTTAGATTTATGTGTTTTTTTGTTATATTTGCAAGATTTCAGGGTTGGCCTTGATTGTGGGAAGAACTATAGAAGTTGTTGATTTTTGATATAGTACGAGACCCTTTACGAGCTGTAGACCATTCTACGGGTCGTGGAGTGGTTTCGTGGACAAATCGAATGAGGAGCTAGTTTTCTGATGTTGGTTCTACGAACATATAGATGAGTCGTGAAATGATTTACGAGTCCTAGACCATGGTTCGTGCCATGAGGATCAGAGATTAGGACTTTCTGAAGATTGATCAGATTAAACCCCCTATAGGTCATAAACCACTTTACGAGTCATAGAGGGGGTATCGTAGACTTGAAGTCCAAAAATCTAGCAACCCTATACAAGACCCCGATTACAATCCATGGAATGCAATACGGCCCATAAACAGTAGTGAGGCGTGCCGGCCCAGCTATCCTATTTTGTTTAGGACATGTATTTTTGAATAATACAAATATTTGTTAGGTTCATAAGTTTTCGCATAGTACGCAGAAGACTTAGTAATTAGAGAGAGAAAATAGTGAGATTGCATTGGAGAGCATTGAGAACACTTCTAGTTTGATCCCAATCTCGTATTTGATGGTCGGCGTGGCGATAGGCTTCATTTCTATGACTGCCTTCCCAGCCGTTGAAAGACAGAGCGAGAACGGTAAGGGGCTTCCTCTTTTCGGATGATAAATCTTTCTCAGAACATGGAGTGTGAATCAAACCCATGTTTAAATTGAAATTGAGATACTGATGCAAGTTCTTCCCTTCTGAATCAGATAGATTCATATCTGAAAGAGGTTGACAATAAGTTCTTTCAACATTGACTATTTGCCCCTCGTAGTGTGGGGAAGGATTCATCTTTAATCTTGTGATTCTTTGTGAAGTTGGATTTACTTGTTCTGAATTCAATTGTGTAAGTGCTCCATTATATTATTTTAATTCCTAGTTCTTGCATCTACACAAAGTATGAGTAGCTAAATCCACAACTAGGGTTGTGGAAACCATGAGGATCTAATAACGTAAAATCGGATAATCCATAATTCTTGGAAAGTGTGTATGCATGAATTAATTAACACTCTTCATTGTGCATGTTTTCTGATGATGGCCAAATTAGAACCTACCTAGTTTTACTCACTGGATCAAGGTAGTAATGAACAGGAAAAGAGATTAATTAATACGATCCAATTGATATGTTCTTGTCTAATCAACCAAACTGGGCCAAGGGGAGGTTGTACTGGAACTAATAAGTAAGGCTTAGTAATGCATACTATGGAGATAGGCCAAGTCACATAGTGAAATTTTCCTCTCATCTTTGACTAAAGGGCTAAGTAAACTTAACTTACCATCCTATATGCTACACACTAGAAAAGAATTACATTATCTAGTGATACTAAGTTAGAGAATCATGGGGAACACAATACCCTAGTTTCTCTCAATATTGATTTCACTCTTGTGTTAGTTAGTTTTACTTTTCCATTTATTATTGCAGATCTCCCCCCCCCCTTGGGGAAATAAGTCGATTAATCACTCAAATTCCAATCATTGAATTCTCCTGAGCTTATGTATTCCCTTGCATTCGACCTTGGTTAGGGTCTATTTTTTGATAACGACTGTTTTATCCTCAAAAAAGCGGTGTAACTTGGGTGACAACAAGATTTTGGCATCGGGGCATACAACTAGACTTAGTTAAATCATAGTATTTGGGTATTGATCCTTATTTCCCACATTTTACGTTTTTTGTTGTTTTTGTTTTCTTAGCAGGGTGTAAGTGTAGTGTATGCCCAATACACGAAGTCGAGGTAGACCCTTGACTTCGTTTGACCCAATGATCCACATAACGTTGAGAAGAATAGCCTGAGATAATGTCAACAACACAGCTAATATAGCTCTAAACCAGAACGAGAATGAAAATGATGATCACGAGAAGCCACCGCCTCTTAAGGGCATTGCTCCACGCCCTTAGGACTTTAATGTTAATGCTTATCAGTGGAATCAATACAGGCTGAATCATTTGGCTATAAAGGTGACTGGAGCTATTGTGTTGCTACCACTACTGGCAGACACCAAGTTCACAGTCTCAAGTGGGTTGCTTGAGATGCTGCAGAACCGTAGGTTATTTGTGGGCTTACCATCGGAGGATCCTCAAAGCCATCTACACAATGTTACATTCTTTTGCAAGAGTGTGATGGAAACACAGAATCTGTCTATGGATGTTGTGGGGCTTCATGTCTTCCCATTGTCTCTTATAGGCAATACAGCATTATGGCTATCTGAGCTCCCGCAAAGTTCGGTCACCAGTTAGGTTGAGTTGCAGAAGTCCTTTGGGGGAGGTACTTCCCTAGATCAAAGAAGCTCAAGTTAAAGGACCAGATCAACAACTTTGATCAACTTTCTAGTGATTTGATCAATACTACTTGGGAGTGGTTCACCAAATACTTGAGGAGTGTCCCAGGCTTTAGAATCACTGACAATGTCCTGGTAGAGATTTTCTACAAATCCCTAGATGCAAATAGTCAAGCATGTGTCGATACCTTCTTAGGAGGTCTGTTTGTAGAATAAACATTCGCGAAAAATACTGAGCAGCTAGACATGGTGGCCAAACTAAATCATGTGTAGAGGCCCATGAATAAACTTCTGATTAAATGTTCGAGTATGGCTGGCATAAGTCCAGAGCATGCAAGAATAAACGAGGAGTTCATACAGATGCTTGCTCAAAGTAATGTCAATATATAGATGCTAGTAAGGCATTCATGAGAACTAACCAGGGCGACAAGCATCCGAGAAAGCTGCCGCACCACGCAAATGGGACGAGAAGAAAATGCAAAAAGGGACCGCACGAATGGTTGTAGGAGTAGATGTTACATGCTCCCCCACAATCATGATATGGGGACTAAGAATCCTAGAGTCGAGGAGATGTTTAGCCAGGTGTGGAGAAAGGTCGATGCATAGGATGTGACACTAAGGGAGATTAAGTCTGACATTGT
>JAPFFP010076626.1:0-23157 GCA_026153255.1 Solanum medicagineum | reverse complement strand
ATCGGAGGTTTGTGAATGGGTTCTCTTCTATTGCTTCTCCTATGACCAAGTTGACTCAAAAGAAAGCCAAATTTGTGCGGTCCGATGAGTATGAAAAGAGTTTCCAAACTTTAAAGGATAAGCTTGTCTCCGCTCTTGCCTTGTCTCTACTGGAAGGATTGGAAGGGTTTGTGGTGTATTGTGATGCCTCCCTGATTGGCTTAGGCTGTGTGCTAATGCAAAATAGTAAGGTGAAAGCCTATGCTTTTAGGCAACTCAAAGTGCATGAAAAGAATTATCCTACTTATGATCTTGAATTAGCCACCATGGTTTTTGCTTTGAAAATTTGGCATCATTACTTGTATGGGGTGCATGTTGATGTGTTTACCGATCATAAGAATCTCCAATATGTCTTCATCAAAAAGATCTCAACTCGAGACAAAGAAGGTGGCGAGAACTTCTTAAGGACTATGATATGAGTGTGCATTATCATCCCGGTAAGGCTAATATGGCGGCCGATGCTTTGAGTAGGGTGTTCATGGGTAGCCTAACACATGATGATGGTGACAAAGGGGTGGGTAGAGTGGTCCATTGGTTGGCTAGATGGGGGGTTAGGTTGGAAGAGATTGATAATGGTGGCGTTGTTGATGATGGTTTTAAATCTTCACTGGTTGAGGTGGTGAAAGCTAAGTAAGATCTTGACCCCATTTTGCTAGAATTGAAGGCATTGGTAAAAGATGGCAAGGTAGAGGTTTTCTCCCAAGGGGGAGATGGTGCTCTTAGGTACCAAGGTAGGTTGTGTGTACCTTGTGTTGATGGCTTAAGGGAGAAAATCCCTGATGAGGCCATAATTCTTCTTATTCTATTGCCCCGGTTCTACTAAAATGGATAGAGACTTGAGGGATGTGTATTGGTGGGGAGGAATGAAGATGGACATTGCCAAATCTGTTTCCAGTTGTCATAGTTGTCAACAACTCAAAGCCGATTACCAAAGATCGGGTGGCCTAGCACAAGACATGGAAATTCCTACTTGGAAGTGGGAGGAGATTCATATGGATTTTGTGGTTAGGTTACCCAAGACTAGAAAGGGTTTTGATTCTATATTGGTTGTGGTTGATAGAATGACAAAATCAGCTCACTTTTTACTGGTTAAGACCCACATATGGGGTTGAAGATTATGCTAGGTTGTACATTCATGACTATGGGGTTCCTTCGTCCATTATATCGGATCGTGGTGCTCACTTTACTTCATATTTTTGGAGATCCTTTCATAGGGGTCTTGGTACAAGAGTAAAACTTAGTATGGCCTTTCATCCTCAAACAAATAGCTAAGCCATAAGAACTATCAAACCATTTGAGGATATGCTTAGGGCTTGTGTATTAGAGCTTAAGGGTAGTTAGGACGATCATCTTCCATTAATTGAGTTTGCCTATAACAATAGTTGTCATTCTAGCATCGGTATGGCTCCTTTTGAGGCTTTCTATGGTAGGTTTTGTAGATCACCAGTTGGGTGGTTTGAGGTTGGAGAGGTGGCTTTGTTGGGACCAGATCTGGTTATGGGGGTTCTTGAGAAGGTTAAGATGATTAGAGAAAGGTTGAAGACGGCCCAAAGTTGTCAAAAGTCCTATGCTGATGCGAGGAGAAGGGATCTTGAATTCAAAGTTGGTGATTGGGTTTATTTGAATATGTTACCCAAGAAGGGCGTGGTTCATTTTTGTAAGAAGGGCAAGTTGAGTCCAAGATATGTGGGTCCTTATAGGGTAATGAGGAAGATTGGCAAGGTAGCTTAGGAGTTAGAAATGCCTAGTGAGATGGATTTGTTCATCTGGTATTTCATGTATCCATGTTGAGAAAATGTGTGGGAGACCCTAATGCTATTGTGTCTCTTGATGTTGTGGGTGTTGTTGAAGACAACTTGACCTATGAACAGGTTCCAGTTCAAATTTTGAATGGACAAGTGAAGAGGTTGAGGAACAAGGATGTGGCTTCTGTTAAGGTCCTTTGGAGAAACCAACAAGTTGAAAGTGCTACTTGGGAGGCCGAAGCGAACATGCAAAAGCGATATCCTTATCTATTCCAATCCAATCAAGACTAAGGTACTAACTCTAAGTAGCCTATGTGATTTCAAGTCCAAGTTCAGCCCATGACATTTGCATACATTCATGTTTAAATTGACAAGTTCATGATGATTTTACACCTATGTTGAGATTTTTGAAATGATGTTTAAGTGCAACATCGCATCCTTATGTGGGCTAAAATTGTCATGTTTACATCTCTCATGTACCTTTCTTTGACATTCGGGGACGAATGTTCCCAATGGGCAGATATTGAAACGACCCGAAAAGGTGCGCGAAAATGTGCCTCGAAAATGCCCGAAATTGTAATTTTCATATATCTCAAAATCCATGCGTGATATCAAAAATCTGACTTCATATTCTTGTTCAGGGGGATGAATTGAGAGGGAATGGGTATAACCTTGATTTAAGAGAAACCATAGCAAAATTTAAAAATTGCAAAAATGCAATTTGTAGAGAGCATCCACGCCCCTGGCGCGACGAGCCAAGGGCGCCCTATAGTGTATTTTTGCTGCCAGTTTTCTTATCCAGTCCAAGGCCTTTGGGTCTTAGGCATAAGTGTTCCCATGCGTGAAAATGCTTATACTTAGCCATATTTCACCTTCATATCATTTAAGACATTCCCCAAAACCCTCTCAAATACTTAGACAATATTTCATCCCAAATTCCAAATCCCAAAACTCATCCGGATCTTAAGGTTCTCATTCAAGCTTCAAGTCTCCATTTAAAATCTTCTTCAAGAAATTCTCCAAAGCTAAGGTATGTGGGTTTCATTCATGGGTTCCTTTTACTCATGATGCCCAAGCTTTCTTTTACCTAAAATTTCATGATTTAAAGTTTATTTACTCATGGATCTTATTTATTATGGATTTCACTACACAATATGTTTGGGTTTCATGAAATTGTGATTGTTTTAGCATGTTTTGGGCTATGAATCTAAGATCTATTGAAATTTGATGAAGGATTTTGATGTATATTGTTTGAGGGTGTGACCAAGTATCTATTGATGGTTTTACACTGAATTTTATAGCATGATTCCACTCTTGAATTGCATGGTTTTACACTAGCACTACACGCCCGCCAAGTGTTTGACAAAATGTTCGGTTATGATTTCTTGAGGAATTGAAGGCCCAATGAATGTCTTATAAGTTGAAAGACTATATGATAATGAAAGGAATGTATGTATCTGATATTATCTCTATAGTGTTGGGAATTGACCAAGCCTCACTGGGGAACTTATAGGCTCGGGTAACCATGTTGAGGGTTTGTACCTCGATCGCCTCGCTCATGAGATGGTAGGCCCATGCATCCATGTCGAGGGATTCGTACCTCATCAACAATGTTGGGTGGTTTGTACCTCATCAACCTTGTTGAGTGGTTTGTACCTCATCAACCATGTTGAGGGGCTTTTACCTCATCAACCACATTGAGGGGTTTGTACCTCATTCGCCTCTCCAACGAGGTGTTAGGCCTTAGATTTTCACTAATAATAGTCTCTCCTTACACATGTATTATGTTCTTTATAAGTATGATTTTACTTCAAGCATTATCCATGTAGACCATATTGTTACATGCTACTCATTGCCTATGCTTATGCATTTCGATCATGTTGCTTATCTCTTGTTGCATTGCATCCTTCATACATAGTAAATTCAAACACACTAACGCATACTCTATGCCTGCATGATGTCACCATGTAGGAACTGGAGCCCCACTTAAGCATATTCCTCCACGTGGCTAGTACAATTTCTCTCAAGCTAGTTGGTGAGTCCTCCATTTCGGAGACATTGTCTATGACCTCATGCTATGTCCTAAGACTATCTTTCTTTTATGTATATATTGACTATGAGGGTGATCCCGGTTGCTTGTCTTGGCCCCCGCTCTTATCTATGTAGTAGAGGTTTTGTTGGACATGTTAGACATGTTATGTGCTGAGCCTTGGCTCTCTTTTCTTGATGTTTATGTTATGAAGTATTCCTTTAGCCCTTTTCCAATTATTTCTACTCTTATTATGTTGTTTAATTGCTTCCACGACCAATGATGTATCAGATATGTTAAGAGGCTTGTTTGGGTTCCCTATTTGCTGTGTCATGTCCAAGCCCTAGGCTTGGGTCGTGACAACGGTAATTTTATACTTAGAAAAATTTTCGCTCAGGAAGCCTCACGGAGGGCCTCACGGCCCGTGCCACACCACATGGCTCGTGTAGCCTGTCATGGCACATGCCTTGGCCACAAAGTGGCCATTTTAGGCTCCAAGGCAGCCTCACGAGGCGTGGATGCCACACGGCCCATTTGGGTGCCCGTGTGGCAACTCTGTGTAGGGCTTCACAAAAACAGGCATAACTCCTTTATCCGAGCTCGGAATGAGGTGAAACCTAGAGCGTTCGAAAACTAACTCAAAGGGCTTTCATCTGACATGTTGTGGGTCATCCAGTTCTTTGTGTGCTAAAAGTTTTGCTCTTTCAAAGTTGACCCTTGCACAAACCAACACCCAAAACTCAATTTATAGGGAAGTCTCTAACTTGTCTAAGTGCTAGAAGTCTCCAACGACCCTAATACACTCCCCACCTAAGCCAATGAGGCTTGAAACATGGGTACATAAGAACATGGAGTTATGGGGTCTAAGTATATCTCCCTCTTGGGAACATTCGTCCCCGAATGTCAAAGAAACATGCATAAGAGAAGTAATCATGAAGATTTCGGCCCAACATGAATGCCACAAATACACTTAAACATTATTTTCAAAAGGATTCAACATGAACATCAAAATCACCATAAACTTGTCAACATGAACATGAATGCATGCAAATGACATAAGGGCCAGAAATTAAGACTTAAAATCATATAGGGGACTTAGATTAGTACCTTAGGCTTGAGTAGAGTGGAAGAGATAGAGATATTGCTTTTGTATGTCCACTTCGGCTTCCCATGTGGCACTTTCAACTTGTTGATTCCTCGAAAGGACCTTAACGGAAGCTACATCCTTGATCTTCAACTTTTTCACTTGCCTATCCAAAATTTCTACTGGAACCTCTTCATATGTCAAATTGTCTTCAACAACACACACAACATCTAGAGGCACAATAGCACTTGATCACCCACACACTTCCTCAACATAGACACATGGCAGACCGGATGAACCATATTCATGTCATTGGGCAACTCCAACTTATTGGCCACCTTATCAATCCTCCTCAACCTCCTATAAGGTTCCACAAATCTTGGACCCAACTTACCCTTTTTTCCAAACTGGACCACACCCTTCATGGGTGAGACCTTCAAATAGACCCAATCACCCACTTTGAATTCAAGATCCCTCCTTCTCACATCGGAATAGGACTTTTGTCGACTTTGGGCTATTTTCAATCTCTCCTTAATCAACCTCACCTTCTCGACGGCCTTCATAACCAAATTCAGACCTAACAAGGCCATCTCTCCCACCTCAAACCATCCAACCGGGGACCTACAATGCCTTCCAAAAAGAGCCTCGAAAGGAGCCATACCAATGCGTGACTGATAACTATTATTGTAAGCAAACACAATTAGTGTAAGATGTTCATCCAACTACCCTTAAACTCTAAAACACATGCTCTAATCATATGCTCAAAAGTTTGGATAGTTCTTTCGACTTGACCATCCATTTGAGGGTGAAAGGTCCTACTAAGCTTAACCTTGGTACCAAGACCTATTTGGAAGGACCTCCAAAAGTGAGAAGTGAATTGAGCTCCACGATCCGAAATGATAGACAAAGGCAACCCATACAATCTAACCAATTCATGAATGTACAATTTGGCATAATCTCTGGCACCATAAGTAGTCTTAACTTGTAGGAAGTAAGCCGACTTTGTCATTCTATCAACCATAACCCAAATAGAATCAAAATGCTTTCTAGTCTTAGGCAACCCAACCACAAAATCTATATTGATTTCCTCCCACTTCTAACCAAGAATCTCTATATCTTGGGCTAGTCTACCTGGCCTTTGATGTTTGTCTTTTACTTTTCGACAATTGTGACGGCCGGATATAAACTTAGCAATACCTTTCTTCATGCCACCCCACCAGTACACCTTTCTCAAATCTTTGTACATCTTTGTAGAACTGGGGTGAATACAATAGGATGAATTATGAGCCTCATCTAAAACCATCTTTCAAACCATCTTTCTTAAGTATTTAACATCGAGCACACACAACCTACCTTGGTACCTAAGGGCACCATCTCCCCCTTGGGAGAAAATCTCCACTCTACCATTTCTCACCAAGGCCTTTAATTCAAGCAAGGCGGGGTCAAGATCCTATTTCACCTTCACCTCCTCAATCAATGAAGATCTAGAGCCATCAAAAACCACTATTCCACCATTATCCACCCCGTCCAACCTAACCCCCAACCTAGCCAACCGATGACCTCCATAGCCACCTCCTTGCCACCATCATCAATATGAGCTAGGCTACCCATGGACACCCTAGTCAAAGCATCAGCCACAATATTAGCCTTACTAAGGTGATAGTGCACACTCATATCATAATCTTTATGGAGCTTTAACCACCTTCTTTATCTCAAGTTGAGCTCTTTTTGAGTGAACACATATTGGAGACTCTTATGATAGGTAAAAGTATCAACATGAACCCTATACTAGTAATGATGCAAAAATTTTCAAAGAAATACCACGACGGTCAATTTAAGATCATGGGTAGGGTAGTTCTTTTCATACACCTTAATTTATCTAGAGGCATATGATATTTCCTTACCATTTTGCATCAAGACACATGATTATGTTCACACTCTAATGAGAAAGAGGTCACTGTCAACAATTAACCTAACCAATAGGTTAGGGTTGAATCCATAGGGAATACGAGGCTTGATATAGAGTTCCACTACCAATCATTTCGAGCATCGATTACTAAAATCTCTAAATAGGGGGGAGGGGGGTTCTTTGTAATTCAAGAATAAAAATAAAAACTAAACTAACAATACAAGAAGACACTCAAATTTATGGACAACTTGGGAATTGTATTCCCCATGATTCGTTGACTCGATTACCCTAGACAACATAACTATAATTGAAAATTCGCATGCAGGATGGTAACTTAGGTTCTTCCAGCCCACTTGTGAAGGTGAAGGTCGAATTTCACGATGGCGCTTGGTCGGCATCCATGGTGTGCCAACTAACTGTTACTTATTGTCCTCGTCAAGCTCCTCTTGGTCAGGTTTGGTTGATTAGATGAGAACACATCAATCGAATTATGTTGTCTACTTCCCTTTTCCTATTTGTCACTACCTTGGTCGGGATCGTGATAGTAGGCAGAGTTTTGTGTTGGCCTGACCACCAAGCAACAATCAAAATAAAGGGACATAAACAATACATGCAAAACCCAATCACAGAAATGCAATTAATCTAGGTTATCTCAAATCAATTACCCATGGTTCCCACAACCCGATGTTGTGGGAGCATAGCTACTCATCGCTAAGGCCAAACCAACAAGAATGCAAATAAAAGACATAGTTGAAAATTTTACCCAAAAAAATGAAGAACAATACCACCAAAAGTTGCAAACCATAAGCTTTGATAGATGGAGAGTGAATTCAATGTAAGATTTTCAATCCCCAAAAGTGGGTTTTCCAATTGAAAATGAGATTCTACACTAGAACCCTAAAATTTCTAGAGAGAACCTTCGAAGTCTCTTTTTGAAGATTCAAGTCTGGGATCCCCTTTTCTAAACCCTAACATAAATTATTTATAGTATTTACAAACTTAAGCCTAAAAAGTATACGACAAAGACAGTTGGCAGCAGGTACGTTGCACAGGTATGACTCGTAGGGTGACCTACGAGTTGTAGTCGGGGTCTCATATCAGGCACTTTGCATTTTGGACATGACTATTACGACCCACTGGTATGAGTTGTTGTTTGAGCTATGACTCATATGCTCCTCTCGTAGTCTAGGCCTTCAGGTTGTGGTCCAAAATTTTGGCTCTCTGTTTCTTTCTACGAGTCCACCTGTATGAGGTCGTAGTGAGACCTATGACTCGTAGAGTGGCCTCGTAGGGTTGACCTCCACTTAGCAAATTTTTTATTTTTGCTCTCTATTTCTTTCTACAAGATCACCCTACAACTCGTAGGAAGGCTCATATGTCCTGCACTTCAGCAAAAATATGCAACTTTCTCACAAAATCATGCCAACCTACCTTTTTTGCAATAACAACACAAAAACACATAAAACCCATAAAAATATGCATTGAGAAATCATAGAATTCCTTGTTTTAGGCATCAAATGTGTTATATTTTGACAACACATCAACACCATCAACTTAGAGTTGTAGCTTGTCCTCAAGCGACAACTCAATCTAAGTAGACAATAAGAAGCACATGGTAGCTACTCTAATGGAATATACATCACTACTCTAATTCCAGTACCCAACTCTCATTTTCAATTCCAGATTGCAAAGCTACTCAACAAACCAAAACACAAAGATGTATTCGGCAATCCAACTATGACAAGTGAAGGAGTATCAACCTTCCACAATCACTGGGTTAGTCATATGCCAATTATGCAGTGCAAATGCCCTCATAGAAAAGAAGGCTCTCTTTCTTACTCAAAGTGCATTAAAAAGCAGGGACTATGCAAGCATTCTCACTCTCACAAATGAAATTCACGCAAAATGACTAACACCATAGGCTTTCCTTTATACTCAATTCTAGATTGATAACAAAGTGGTTTTGGATCACTTAGGACTTAATGGCTTGTAATATAGGCTCATGGGGCTTTGGTTTGGCATTTTAGGTAAGTAGAGACTAAAAGCTATCCTTGAACCATGTTTTTTACCACTCTTACCTCCATAACTGTACTATTTTCATTAAATCCATCCTTATTCTTCCTTTTCAAGCTTTTCCTAGGTGTTTTCTTTCTCTTTTCTCAACTATGCCTCAATCTTAAACTCATTTTTGCATTCTTCTTTAATCCAAGGCAACTTTTCTTTTCTTTTATTTTACCCGACACATGACTTCCTCATTTATTTCTTTCTTTCCCAACTAACTACCTCATTTTCATTACTTTACCACAATAAGGGCCACCCTCAACTTAGGCTTTTATCCTGAGATGAAGTACACAAAATCTATTCCCCAAACCAGGGCCACTATTTGTAGTCACCCTCAACTTAGGCTTTCAGCCTCAATCAAGTTTCATATGTTCAAGGATAGACCAGGGCCAATACAAAGGTATTTCGTAAAACAAGGCTAGGCCGGCTAGGTGTCAAGAAAAAATAGGTACCTGAAAAGCTCAAACAATCGAAACAAGGGATAAACTATCACATTTGGTGGGTTATTTAGGCCTAAGATCCCTTCCAAATCAACCACATCACCAAACCTATCTTAGAGTAATAAGGCAAGTTCTGAGTCCAACGATACATGAATACGACAAAATAAGCTCACAACACACATGGCATTGCACACACAATTAAGTATAGACTCATAGGTCATGCTTCAAGCCTCAAGTTACCTTTTCATTGTCAGAACAAACATCAATATCCATGATTTCATCAATAACCAACAATCTCAAAAATTTTGAGGGTACCAAATTTTCATCAAAATTTAAAAAGAATTTAAAGACTATGTATACACCAAAGGATAATACTACTATGTATCTACAAATTATCTGCACTACTTAGACAAGCCAGTTCAACAGAAAATAAAAACATCCACAAGGAAAAATAAACAAGGGGCATACAAGAAGAGAAACAAGGGGCATACCGTGGGTTGCCTCCCAAGAAGCGCCTAATTTATAATCGCGCCATGACGAGATACTTTTTCTATTCATGCTTGTTCAAGGTCCCAATCTTCCACTATCTTAATTTCTTCCATATCATCCATGTACAGTTTGACCCTTTGGCCATTGACCTTGAAGATTTTACCATCCCTGCTTTCTAGCTCAATGGCTCCATGACTAAAAATGTGCACCACCTTGAAGGGTCCCATCAACTTAGATCTGAGTTTCCTGGGAAACCACTTTAACCTAGAGTTATAAAGCAAAACTATGTCTCCCAGAGAAAACTGGCGTTTCTTGATTCTACGATCAAGCTGGATTTTCATTCGTTGCTTGTATAAGGCAGGGATCTCATATGCTTGCAGCCTAAACTCATCAAGTTCATTAACTTGCATCAGTCTAGATGTTGTTGCTTCATTCCAGCCTAGATTTAGTTTTTTCAGAGCCTATAGTGCTTTGTCTTCAAGTTCAAATGGTAGGTGACAAGCCTTTCCAAACACTAATTGATATGGAGACATTCCAATTGGTGTTTTGAAGGCTGTGCGGTAGGCCCACAAGGCATCATCCAACTTCCTCGACTAATCAATGCGATTCACATTCATAGCCTTAGACAAGATTTTCTTTATTTCTCTGTTTGACACTTCCATTTGCCCACTCATTTGGGGATGGTAAGGGGTTGCCAACCGGTGCTTTACACCATACCTCTCAAGGAGAGCTTTGAATAATCTGTTATAAAAGTGAGAACCTCCATCACTGATGATTGCCCGAGGTGTGCTAAACCTGGAGAAAATATTTCTTTGGAGGAACCCAATAACACTCTTGCCCTCATTGTTCGGTAAGGCTATAACCTCTACCCATTTAGAGACATAATCAACTACAACTAGGATATATTTATTTCTATGAGAGTTAACAAAGGGTCCCATGAAATCGATACCCCAAACATCAAGCAACTCGATCACCAAAATAAGATTAAGAGGAAGTTCGTGCCTTCATGAAACTCCACCCTCTCTTTGGCATCTGTCACAAGACTGAACATAATCATGAGCGTCCTGATGTATAGATGGCCAATAGTATCCATACTGTAATACCTTATAAGCAGTTTGAGCTCCATTATGATGGCCACCCACCAATGATGCATGGCACACTTCAAGAATGCTCATCATTTCCACCTCTGGAACACATCTACGAATGATGCATCAGCATAAAGATGAAATGAAAATGGATCATCCCAAAAGAATTTCTTCACATCGTGCATGAATTTGCAACATTGATGGGTATTCAAGTTAGGTGGCATTGTATCACTCACCAAATAGTTAGCATAGTCAGCGAACCAGGGTATGAGGTCATGCGAGGCTGCTAATACCCTTTCATCAGGGAAGGAGTCACTGATATCGAGTCCATTATCAAATTTTACCATAGTTTCATCATCTAATCTTGAAGGATGGTGGACTAACTGATTTTCGGAGCCTTTTCTGTCAATTATATCAAAGTTGAATTTTTGCAAAAGGGGTACCCATCTGATCTGGCTCGGTTTTGCATCTTTAGCCATCAAGTATTTGAGTATTGCATGGTATGTATCACCTTAGCTCCCAATAAGTCTGACTGGAATTTTTCAAACGCAAAAAACTAGGGAAGCAATTCTTGTTCCGCGACTGTATAATTCTTCTGATCCATATTAAGTGCCTTGCTAGCATAGTAGATGGGATGCAAACTCCTCTCCCTGTGTTGCCCCAACCCCACACCTAGGGAACCCCAACTTGCATCATACATTATTTCATAGGGTTGACCAATCTGGAGCCATGATAATTGATGCCAAAGTCAACTTTCTCTTCAATTCTTCGAAGGCTTGCTTGCATGCGTCATCGAACAAAAATTTGGCATCTTTCTCCAACAACTTGCATAAGGGTTCTGAGATCTTAGAAAAATTCTTTATAAAGCAACAGTAGAAGCCTGCACAGCCCAAAAAACTCTTGATACCTTTCATAGAAATTGGTGGGGGCAGTTTCTCAATAACCTTAATTTTTGCTTTGTCGACCTCAATTCCCTTACCTGAAACTCTCTGACCAAGCATATTGCCTTCTTTGACCATAAAGTGACATTTCTCCCAATTCAACACCAGGTGACTCTCAACACACCTTTGCAACACATCACGCAAATTTAGCAAGCACTCTTCAAAAGAATGGCTAACAAGACTAAAATCATCCATGAACACCTCAATAGTGATTTCAACCATGTCCAAGAAGATAGACATCATGCATCTTAAAATGCTGCTGGAGCATTACATAGTACAAAAGGCATTTTCTTAAATGCAAAGGTACCATATGGGCATGTAAAAGTTGTCTTCTCTTGATCTTTGGGCGCAATAAATATTTGATTATACCTAGAATATCCATCAAGGAAACAGTACCAACCCTTCTCTACAAGTCTGTCAAGTATTTGATCCATGAAGGGCATAGGAAAATGATCTTTCTCAGTGGAAGCATTGAGTTTTCTGTAATCCATACACACTCTCCATCCGGTGACTGGTCATATGGGAATCAATCATTTTTTGCATTAGGTATCACTGTGATATCTTCCTTCTTTAGAACACACTGCACTGGACTGACCCATTCACTGTCAACGATCCGGTAGATTACTCCTGCGTCCAACCACTTGATGATTTTTTTCCACACAACCTCTTGCATTGGGGAGGGGGGGTTCAACCGTCTCTAATGTTCGATACTCAGTTTATAATCCTTGACTAGTTGTATATCATGAGTACATATCCCTGGAGGTATGTCAATGATATCTGTAATTGTCCACCCAATGGCCCTTTTGAATTGTTTGAGAACGGAGACGAGGGTCTCTATTTGGATTTCACTTAAGTATGCTGCAATTATGAATGGTAGCGTGCTGGTTTCTCCTAAGTATGCATATTTCAGATGTACTGGTAGTGCCTTCAACTCTAACTCAGGTGGACCTTCTACAAAAGGCTTATGGAGTTTCCCTGTTACCCAAATCCAACTCCAACCTCGCCTGTCGTCTAGGCCCAAATGACACTCCAAGAGCATTTACCGTCTCCTCATAATCAAGAATGCTTTCACCATCAAAATTCATCAACATAGCTGCCAAAGGTTTGACTCCTAGTCTCAACTCAATCGGGACCTCCACTTCATCTTCCTCACTCATTTCAATCATTGAGATGACCTGAAACTCACAACTCTTTCTATCTTGTTGGCAAACTTGACAAATAGTTGCCTCTTCACCAAATTTGAAAGTAAGTAAACCCTTTTCCATATCAACCAACGTGCGACCTGCGGCTAACAAAGGCTTCCCCAAGATGATAGGAACTGCAAAATCAACCTCATAGTCAAGTACAATAAAATCAACGGGAAATATAAATTTATCTACCTTGACCAGTACATCATAAAGTACCCTCACAGGCCTCTTGATTGTTCTGTCTGCCATTAGCAACCACATCTTTGTAGGGACTGGGGTGCCCAAACCGAGCCTTCTGAATACAGCAAGAGGCATTAGGTTAATCATGGCTCCCAAATCACATAGTTCTTTGGCAAATGCAAGCTCTCCAATAGTGCATGATATGGTGAATGCACCTGGATCGTCATGTTTCTGTACCAAAGATTTTGTGGTGATAGCACTACAATGTTGAAAATTTTGAGAGAGCCCTGGCTAACTTTTTACTTCTTTTTGACTAGATCCTTAATCCATTTAGCATATCCAGACATCCTCTCAAGAGCTTCAACCAAAGGAATATCCACTGACAATTTCCTAAGCATTGCACAAAAACTGCTCAAACTTACCTTCCTCTTTTCCTTTCCCAAGCCTTTGGGGGGAAAGGTGGAGGGCGCCTTGGAAAGGTCTTATATTTCTTTGGTTGCTCTTTCGTACTGCAGACTATGGTTTCTTCATTGACACTCTCTTTACGACTTTTACCCTTAACCACTGATATAGGTGGATCGGTGATGCTCTTGCCACTCTAAGTCATGGCTCCCATGTAATGCCCGTCATTCTTTGGATTTTGAACCATATGGCTTGGTAAAGTGCCCTTTTGGCGTTGGTTCAATTGTGAAGAGACTTGCCCAAATTGTTGTTCTAATTGTTTAATCGCCACTGAGCGAGACTCTATCTTTTGGTTTATGCTTGAAATGTTCAATTTCATTCCCTTCAAGGTCTCACCTGGTGGTTGGCTCTTTTCAACAACTAGTCGAACATCTCTTCAAGCCTTGAAGTATTTGGCATGGCTCAGGGTTGTGTGGTGGCACATAATGACCATTCTAATAGCCATCTCTTCTACCCCATTCGGCGTCTGGCACTCTCTCTCTTTCATAGTAGCTACCTTGGTTGTCTCTATAAGTACCATCACGGTTGTAGTTCTGACCTTGATTCCCGGAACCTTGCCTCCAATAGTCCGAGTTGGACCCTTGGGGCTTATTCCAGAAACCCGCCACTTGGTTACTCACGAAACAAGCATCTTCATCAAAGAACGGATCTTCATACATAGTAGTCTTTGGGGGTTGGTGAGTTATCGCTTGAATACTTACTTGGTTTTGTTTTAAGACCAAGTCCATGCTCGTGCGAAGTTGAGCAAGTTTCTCCATGATCTCCTCATTGACTTTTTCTTGCTCATTATTGGTGGTGACTGCACAAGAAGTTTTCATTGCACCTCGCTCTCTATTGGTTTATACTACTTGCTCCATCCTCGCGGCTATCAATGCAAAAGGTTGGTCAAGAAACATGCCTCCCATGATTGTGTCGGCACAAGCTTGACTATTCTCGTCAAGTGCCCGATAGGAAATCTCAACCAAAGCATCATCAACAATTTTATGATCAGGGACCATCCTCAAACATTTGGTGAATCTCTCCTATGTGGTACTAATAGAGTCACCCGTCAATTGCTCAAAATTGTTTATTTGTCTTTGAGCTTTAGTTTCTTTGATCTTGGGATATATCTCTCTAAAAACACTATCTGAAGCTCTACCCAACTTGTTATTGTACCTGAAGGAAGCTCTAACAACCACACAGCTGCATTACTTGTTAGTGACAAGGGAAACACCTGCAAACCAATGGCATAAAGAGAAAGATTTTGTGTTCCCATGACACTTTTACAGACGAAGATGACATTGTAAAGATGACAGTGGGGATCCTCTGAAGGTAGCCCTGTAAACAAACCATGGTTTTGGAGCATTTGGAGTAACCCACTCGATACCGTGAACTTAGCGTCTGCCGGTAGGGGAGGCAATACTATAGCACCGGTAACATCTATGGCCATAGGGTTCAAGCGATATTGGTTCCAACTATAAGCATTCTCATTGAAATTCCTAAGTTGTGGTCGATCATCCCACGGGGGTGGATTCTCCTCTCTTCCCGTATCATCATTCATATTCATTTCTTCCTCAACCGTGATATCGTCATTCACCTGAGCCATTCTTCTAAATAGTCAATGGATCCCCAAATTGATCAGATTTAAGGGATTGCCTTGGCTCCTAATGTTGGGCATACAACCTAGTACACCCTGCAAATCAAATCAACAACAGAAACAAAAATAAAAGTAAAATACAAGAGTCTAGAAATTAATACTTGAACTAGTTAATAGTGAAATCAAGTCAAAATCTAGTCGTATTCCCCGGCAACAGCGCCATAATTATTTATGATGTTTATGCTCCAATAAGAAAGTGATCGTTGTCAGCAATTAACCTAACTAGAGTTTAAGGTCAAATCCACAGGGAATACGGGGCTTGACTATAGAGATCCACTACTAATAATTTCGAGCATCGATTACTAAAATCTCTAAATACGGGGGGGATTCTTTGTAATTCAAGAATAAATAAAAACTAAACTAACTATACAGGAAGACACTCAAATTTAGGGACAATTTAGGAATTGTATTCCCCAAGATTTGTTAACTCGATTACCCTAGACAACATAACTATAATTGGAAATTTGCATGCAGGATGGTAACTTAGGTTCTTCCAGCCCTCTTGTGAAGGTGAAGGTCGAATTTCACTAAAGAGCTTGGTCGGCAACCATGGTGTGCCAACTACCTGTTACGTATTGTCGCAATCAACTTCCCCTTAGTCAGGTTTGGTTGATTAGACGAGAACACATCAATTGAATTATGTCATCTACTTCCCTTTTCCTATTTGTCACTACATTAGTCGAGATCGTGATAGTAGGTGGGGTTTGATGTTGGCCACCACCAAACAACAATCAAAATGAAGGGATATAGACAATATATGCAAAACCCCAATCATAGAAATGTAATTAATCTAGGTTATCTCAAGTTGACTATCCATGGTTCCCACAACCCCAAGTTGTGGGAGCTTAGCTACTCATCGCTAAGGCAAAACCAACAAGAATGCAAATAAAAGACATAGCTGAGAATTTTACCCAAAGCAACGAAGAATAATACCACCACAAGTTGCATACCAAGATTTTTGATACTGTGGAAAGTGAATACAATGTAACATTTGCAATCCCCAAAAGTGGATTTTCCTATTGAAAATGAGATTCTACACTAAAACCCTAAAATTTGTAGAGAGAATATTCAAAGTCTTTTTTTAAATATTCAAGTCTGGGATCCCATTTTCTAAACCCTAACATAAATTATTTATAGTATTTACAAACTTAATCCTAAAAATTATATAGAAAAGACAACTGGCAGCAGGTACGTTGCACAGGTATAACTCGTAGGGTGACCTACGAGTCGTAGTCGAGGTCTCGTATCAGGCACTTTGCATTTTGGACTTGACTTTACGACCCACAGATACGAGTCATTGTTTGGGCTACGAATTGTATGCTCCTTTCGTAGTCTAGGCCTTCAGTTTATGGTCTAAAATTTTGGCTTTCTGTTTCTTGTTATGAGTCTACCAATACGGGTCGTAGTAAGACCTACAACTTGTAGAGTGGCCTCGTAGGGCTGACCTCCACTTAGCAGATTTCTGATTTTTTCTCTCTATTTCTTTATGAGATCACCCCATGACTAATAGCTTGGGCTATGACTCGTAGAAAGGCTCATATCTCCTGCACTTCAGCAAAAATCTTCAACTTTCTCTCAAAATCATGCCAACTACCTTTTCTTCAATAACAACAGAAAAATACATAAAAACCATAAAACGTCGCATTGAGAACTCAAAGACTTCCTGGTTTTAGGCATCAAAATGTGTTGTTCTTTGACAGCACATCAACACACCCAAAATCGATTCTAGAAGCATCACAATACATAACAAACCCCTCCAACCCTTCCAGTAGAGACAAAGTAGAAGCGGAAACAAGCTTATCTTTCAAAGTTTGGAAACTTCTTTTCACACTCATCGGTCGCACAAATTTTGCTTTCTTTTGAGTCAACCTAGTCATAGGAGAAGCAATAGAGAAGAACCCATTCACAAATCTCCGGTAGTAGCCCGCTAGACCCAAGAAACAGCTAATATCTGCTGAGTCAAAGGTCTAGGCCAATTTATAATCACCTCCATCTTCTTAGGATCCACCTTTATACCATCATCTGACACCACATGACTTAGGAAGGCAACCTATTTCAACCAAAACTCACACTTTTCATATTTGGCATACAACTTCTCCTCCCTCAAGATTTGCAACACTACCCTCATGTGACCCATATGATCCTCCTCATTATCAAAATAGACTAAGATATCATCGATGAAAACCACCAAAAACAAATCAAGTTAGGGTTTAAAGACCATATTCATAAAATCCATGAAGATAGCTAGTGCACTAGTCAAACCGAAGGACATAACCACCAACTCATAATGCCCATACCTAGTCTGGAAGGCCGTCTTGGAAATGTCACACTCCCTCACTTTCACTTGGTGATACCCGAACCGATGATCAATCTTAGAGAAGTGAGTAGCCCCTTGAAGTTGGTCAAAAAGATCATTAATCCTTGGTAGAGGGTACTTATTCTTAATGGAGATCCTATTAAGTTGCTGGTAGTCAATACACATTCTAACAGAACCATCTTTCTTTTTCACAAACAACACTAGTGCACCCCAAGGTGATTGACTAGGTCTAACGAAACCCTTTCCCAATAAATCCTTCAATTGCTCTTTCAACTCCTTCAACTCCGTCGGGGCTATATGGTAAGGGGGAATAGAAATGGGTTGCTTATCGGGAAGGAGGTCTACACCAAAGTCTATTTCCTTTTCGGGAGACTTTGGACTCCATATCCCTAACCCTCATAAGATGATATAGACACCCTTTAGAGATCAACCTTTGGGATGTAAGGCAAGAAATGAATCTACCCTTTACCACCACATCATGACTCCCCCACTCAAGAATGTGTTCATGAGGGAATTGGAATTTGACCATACGGGTTCTACAATAAATAGAAACATAGTATGCATGTAACTAATCCATCCCAAGAATAACATCAAAATCCACCATATCCAACTCAACAAATCACAAACCAAGATTATATGCAAAATGCAAATGGGACAATTTCTATAGACCCTCCTAGCAACAATAGATGCATCAACGAGAGTAGAAACCTTATATGGCTCACACAACATTTCAAGATTAACATGAAACATTTTGACAACAAAAGGAGTAATAAAGGAAAGAGTGGCACCCGGGTCTATCAATGCATACACATCAAAATCAAAGACTTTTAACATACCGGTGATGACATCGGACACCTCATCTGCCCCTTGTCTCCCTTAAAGAGCATAGAACCAAATGTGCCTTAGGGCACCACCTTATTGGCCACCTTTTCCCCTAGGAACCGCATTTGTACCTTGTGGATGAACATCCCTACCCTTGTTCCGATTATGAGGACAATCCATCACTTTATGTCCTTCTTCACCACAACTAAAACAAGCATTGGTGTCCTTCAAACATGGGTCATTATGACCCTTAGCACATTTTGGACACATAGCATTAGGCACCACACCACCACCACCTTGGACCCTTGGGTTATCATTAGCAAACCTTTTAGTAGGAGCATTGGAACACCCTTGGTGTTGATGAAACTGGCCACCCTTAGGGCTTTGGAATCTACCTTCAAAATCGCCCTTCTTGTCCTCATGACCCTTTCGCTTTCTCAACTTTTCCCCCTCCAATTGTTCGCATTAGTCATGAGGAAGGACAAATCCATATCACTAATCAACATGGTGGCTTGACACTCCTCATTGAAAAAGTCAAACATACCCATCAAGAATTTGTTCATCCTAGACCTTGGTTCGGCCACCAATTGTGGAGCATATTTGGAAAATTGATTGAACTTGAGGGCATACTCCCTCACACTCATAGATCCTTGCATTAGATTCATAAACTCCATTATTTTGGCCTCCTTTAACACAAGAGGAAAGAACTAGTTGAGAAAAGCCGCATTGAACTCTTCCCAAAAGATCACATTGTTGTTTCCCTTCTCTACTTTCCATCGGGTGAACCATATTTGAGTCACCCCCTTGAGTTGGTAAGCCGCCAATTCTACCTTCTTCTCTGACCTATCGCCAATAATAGACAACACTTTGTACACCTCATCAGCAAATTCTTGAGGGTCCTCATCCACTTTAGACCCACAGAACTCCAACGGGTTCATTCTAGTAAAGTCTCTCACCCTTGAAACCGGTGTAGAAGCATGAGGGGCTTGGGACCCTTAGTTGATTTGATTAGTCATGGCATGGGCTAGCATGGTGATAGCACCCAGAATTCCTCATGAGCTACTCCCCCATCTTGAGGAGCTTGAGGAGCAGGAGAAGCTTGTTGTTGCTCAGGTTCGCGGGCTCTCCTTCCTCATAGTTGTGGTAGACTTCACAACCATGAATAAGACTCTAATCAACGTGGTGTGTTGGATACCGAGGACCATTAACAACTGAGTGCTCTGATACCAAGTTTGTCACAACCCAAGCCTAGGGCCTTGATGTGACAAGGCGAATGGCGAACCCGAAGGAACCCCGAATAAGCCTCTTAGCATATCGATTACACATCCTTGGTTGCGGAAGTCATTAATTAACAACAAGCACATAGTAAGGGAAAAACGGGCTAAGGGAGTCTTTCATACATAAGATCATTCATGATACAAGAAAATTCAACGTTCAAAGCATAGTTACACAACTTGTCTAACAACACCTCTAATCATAGAGTTGATCAGGGGCCAAGACACTCTCCGGGCTCACCCTCATAGTCATAAAAATCAAACAAAGAAAGAAGTTTTTACATAACATAGGATCAATAGATATCATCCTCGGAAGTTGAGGACTCACCAAGCTTACTTCAAGAGATAGTACTAGCCACGTGGAGGACGATGATCAAATGGAGCTCCAATTCCTACATGGTAACATCATGCAGGCATAAAGTATGCGTTAGTACTTTTGAATGTACTAAATATATAGGATGCAATGCAGCAAGAGTTAGGCAACATAATAAAGATACATGTACTTGAGCAATGGGTAAGTATAATAATAATATGGCATGCATGATCAATGATTGAAGTAAAACATACTTATATAGAACATATTACATATGTAGGAAGAGACCACCTTTATAGACAAAGAAAACTAGTATTTGGAATCCAAGGTATGACCACCCCTTGGGAAGTGATTGAGAAATTTACCCTCAATTGGTAGATGAGCATAACCACCCCCTATCAAAGTTTATTGAGGAATATACCCCCCCCCAATTGGTAGATAAGCATGACCACCCCCAATCAAAGTGATTGTATAAATGTACCCCTCAATTGGTAGATGAGCATGGCCACCCCCAATCAAAGTGATTGAGTGAATGTACCCCTGAATTGGTAAACGGGCATATCACCCCCTATCATAGTGCTTCAGGCATAACACCTCCTCAACTAGGTATGGTAAACTTACAATACAATAGATACTTTTCATGAAAACAACTCATATATACATTTCTTTGATCATCATAAAATCACTCAACTCATATACCATTCATTAGACCTGCAATAACTCAAGAATCCATAACCGAACATTTTATCAAACACTTGGCGGGTGTGTAATGCTAGTATAAAACCATGCGATTCAAGATGAAATCATGTGAGAAAAATCCATGTAAAACCACCCACCAACACTTGGAAATACACTCATGCAATATACATCAAAATCCTTCATCAAATCACATAATGGATCATAGATTCATAGCTCAAAACATGCATAAACTATCAATATTTTTATGAAACCCCAACATGGTTTATAATCATTTTTATAATATGAGATACCCAAAGATATTCTAACTTGAAAGCATGCAATTTATATAAAAAGTAAGGTTAGGCACAATGGGTGAAATGACCCAATGGTTAAAACCCACATACCTTAGATCTTGAATTTCTTGAAATTGGGTTGAGAAAGGCTTGAAGCTTGGAATGGGGTCTTGAAATCAAAAACTTGTTCTAGAGTTTCCTTGAATTTGTATTGGACTTTTGGTAGAGTCTCTTGAGAGAATTGGAGAGTGTATTTAAATGGAGATGAGTGACTTTGTTAGCTAGGAATGGGGTTTAGATCTTTAGGAAGGGTTAAGATAGCATAGGAAACCCCAAAAAGTCATTACAATAAATTAAATTTACGAAAATGCCATTAATAAATGGAGAGAAAAATTGATAAAGTGTCACCTCACTTGAGGTTACATGGGTCGTTTGGCACTCCACGGTTCGTGTGGATTACCCATGAACCAACACTTAGACAATTTCTAGAAACTTGAAACTTGGCCAAAACTTGGAATTTTTTTGCCTAAGTGTCATCTCACGGACTCGTTCAAGGGCTGTGTAAAGCCACATGGTCCGTTTACTGGCTCAACAAATCGTACTTAGAAAATTTCATGAATGTTACAAGACAGTAATTTTATACTTAGAAAAATTTTCGCTTCGGAAGCTCACGGAGGGCCTCAAGGCCCGTGTCACACCACACGGCTTGTGTGGCCTATCCAGACTCATTCCTTGGACACAAAGTGGCCATTTTAGGCTCCAAGGCAGCCACACAAGGTGTGAGATTCTACACAGCTCGTTTGGGTGCCCATGTGACAACTCTACACAGTAGGGCTTCACAAAACTGAGCATAACACCTTCATCCGAGCTCGGAATGAGGTGAAACTAAGTGCATTTGAAAGCTAACTCAAAGGGATTTCATTGGAAATGTCATGGCATCCTGTTCTTTGTGTGCTATAATTTATGCTCATTCAAATTATTCCTTTGCATAAACCAATACCCAAAATTCAATTTATAGGGATGTCTTGAACTCGCCTAAGTATTGGAAGTCCCCCACGACCCTAATACACTCCCTCGCTAAGCAAATGAGGCTTGAAACATGGGTACATAAAAGCATGGAGTTACGAGGCATAACAGGGGGCAGGAAACTGTAACATCCTACATTTTACATGTACTAAAGCTATGTAAATGAATCATGTAATGGTTTGGTCAAATTAGCATCAATTCTTGAAAGTGCTTGAATCTCGTGTTAATGGGCGATATGTGAGTTTAAATGCTTAAGAGGGTCGAGGGTATATATGTGTTGGTGTTAATTTAAGGATATATTAGCCCTAAACTAAGTAAATGAATTGAGGTTATTGTATGACTTAATAATCTAGTAGGTGAGTCACCTACTTTCTTAGCTTAAAATTAATAGCTAATCGGGGATGAGGCCCGACGTCGAATTTGTCCAAGTTTGATTATGAATAAAGTCTGTATTAAGGGTGTTACCTTAGACTAAGTCTTAACAGCATAGATGGACTATATGTTCAGTCCAAGTATGATAATAAAAGGGGCTCAAAGACATCACAATGTCTTTGCTAAATTACGCCCAAACATAAGAAAGAAGAAAGCAGGAAAATGGGCAGCCTTGGTCCATCAAATGTGTCACCCATTTAAGCCCAATTATGAGGTACAAGTTGCTGCATAACAAGTGTATTAATAGTTGTACATGTGTGGGCAAAGTGTCAAGAGAAAGATTTTCAAATAAGTCATTAAAAATGACATAAGAGCAGCCCTCTAGTCATTGTCAATTCAAATAAGTTTTCAGTTTTTCAAAGAAGTGTGTAGTTTTTTTCAAAAGACACTTACCTACTCTTTATTCCACTTTACTAAGCTGACTAGTTTCTATATCAAAAGTGTATTGATAGGTGGAAATATATGGTCAAAATTGAAAAAAGAAAGCTGCCCAAGAAAGTCTCTGAAAACAGATCAAATCCAGCCCCTAGAGGCATTGCATTTGTACAATATTTCAGCTTTCCAATACACTCTTATCTTCTATCTATTTTACTTTACCAAGCTGAAAATACAATTCTCTAAGGCTCTTGAAGGAAGAGATGAACCTTTAAGGTAAAGGTAAGCAATTATATTTGTGTATTTGGTATGGTTTCTTCATGAAAAACAAGAAGTATAT
>JAPFFP010076600.1:0-23163 GCA_026153255.1 Solanum medicagineum | reverse complement strand
TTCTCGATCCCCTTAAGCGTTAGACGCACGTATGGCCCATTAATACAAGATTCAAGCACTTTTGAAATTTAGCGTCAATTGCCCTTTTCATGTCATGTTTCCTTTGAATTGTACCAATATTGTAAAGTGTGGGGTGTTACAAGCAGTCCTAGCAGGGCTCCCGGTCTCTTTGTCTCCGTCTGAACTGGGACCTCAAGTTGGGCATTCTCAGTAGCTGGGGCTGTGGTATCACTTTGAGTGGCCATTCTCTTAAGCGGAATTTTTTATAAATGAATCACGCTTGAGTTAAACTCTATTGCACAAATTTAGATCATAAAAAAAGGTAACTCTTCCTAATATCCTATAACCTTCTGCTTATGAAGTGTGGTGCACAACACACCTATAAACAAGACTCTACTAGACACGACTTCATAGACTCCCTTGGACACTCGAACTCTGGGCTCTGATACCAAGTTTGTCATGCCTCGGGAGGGTACACTAGGGGTAACTGGCACTCAGAACTATTCCTAGCCCTCAAGCGGACCACCTAGTCACATCACCTTCGCTCAATCAGTTCATTCAGAAGAAGATAACAAATAAATAACTATCTATTAGTGAGCTACATGACTATCACCATCACTATCAAAATATAAGCTAAGAATTTCAAAAAAAAAAAAAAAACAATCTCTATATAAATAAAGAAAGAAGGGAAAGGACCCCGACCTCATCCATCATTAATCTATGTCTATGAAGCCTCTATAACTATTGTCTAAGATGATACCATGATATCTCATGACTACCACAATCAAAGTAAAAACTCAAGATAGATGAATGATAAATATGTCCTCCAATAGTAAGGGATGACTCACCATGTCTGTACTTGGAAATCTGTAAACCTCAACGATTAGGTTGCTGAAGTCCTCTACCTACAGAATCTGCATCATAAAAGGAAGATGCAGCTCCAAAAGGGGCATTAGTATGTGGAATGTACTATATGTAAAACGGGCTAAAATAAACATTATACAACATCAATAGCTCATCAATCACTTATCCTTAACTCTGAGTAAGAAACAAACTAGACTGTACTTGACACGGCTTCATAGACTCTTTAGGACACTCGAACTCTGGTCTTTGATACCATGTTTGTCATGCCCCGAGAGGGTACCCTAGGCGTAACTGGCACTTAGAACTATTGCTAGCCCCCAAGCGGACCACCTAGTCTCATCGCCTTCGCTCAATAAGTTCATTCAAAAGAAGATAACAAAGAAATAACTGTCTATTAGTGAGCTACATGACTATCACCATCGTTATCAAAACATAAGCTAAGAATTTCATAAAAAACAATCTCCATATAAAGAAAGAAAGAGGGGAAAGGACCCCAACCTCAGCCATCCTTAATCTATGTCTATGAAGCCTCCATAACTATTGTCTAAGATGGTACAATGACATCTCATGGCTACCACAATCAAAGCAAAAACTCAAGATAGATGAATGATAAATATGTCCTCCAAGAGTAAGGGATGACTCACCAAGTCTCTACCTAGAAATCTGTGAACCTCAATGATTAGGCTGCTGAAGTCCTCTATCTACAGAATCTGCATCATAAAATGATGCAGCGCAAAAAGGGGCGTTAGTACGTGGAATATACTATATGTAAAACGGGCTAAAATAAATAATATACAACATCAATGGCTCATCAATCACTTATCCTCAACTCAGGGCACGAAACAATCTCTATCACATCACTATCCATCAAGACCTTACACTATCACATCAACGTTAGAGTACTACCATCATGAAACCTATCTGGGAGTTTCTATAACAAACTACCACCACTTATGAGTCGGGGATGATATGACGAAGAGATGTCGTTGCCATATCCGTCCAGCACCTTGCCGGGGTACAGGATGAGTCTATCGGGGATCCCAAAAGAAGTCTATCAAGGCCTCTATGGGAAAAGGAATCATTCGCTTTCACGGGTCAATCCTCTCCTATGTTGTCCACGTAGTTAGTGAGTGTGAGTGGGACTCACTCTTACCCATTTCAGTGCTAATACTCTTCCCAGGGCCCAATCTGCTCATAAGTCTTTCAATACATTAAGAATTTCTATCACCCAGCCCGTACGGGCAAGAACACTCACCTCATCTCATCATCTATCGACTTAAAGAGTTGGATTATTTCTTCAAAACTAAGGTTCAACCTCATTCAAATTCTAAGAACACTAATTCCATCTATTTTATCCATCGACACACTCATCTTAGGACTCAGACACCAACAATCAACATATTGAGACAATCAAGGCTCTAGACATTACCCCTAAGTTCTTTCTTGAAATCTTTAGCAGAGAATTCATGAGGGTAAATACATAATCACATAATAATGCATGAAAACATTAAATTTAAAGCATGATGATCATCAGTTTAAGATAATATATAAGAATTAAAGATAGATTTTCAAGATGCCTTTCGAGAATTACAATTCAAGACTTCTCAACTATCAACTATCATCCTACTACATGTATTGGGGAACATGGAAGAACAACTCCATGTTCTGGGTATCCTTCACATACCTAGAATGAAGATTGTTCGAATCTTCAAGGAAATCTTGACCTGGACTAGAAACCCTCAACCCTTGCTTCTACTCCTCTCTTAATAAGTACAATTAACTTAAGAAAAATATGGGTTTTGAACTCTTAATCGCTAGTAAATGAACTTTAAAAGATGTTCTAAGACTTAAAAATGGGTTGGGGATATCCAAAATACCCTTCCAATAATTAAAAGAAAATTTTTAAAAATTGATGTACTGATCCGCGACATTCCAGGGGCGCGACCAATACATTTTCACCATTTTTCGAAAATTTCAATTCCCGTCGAAAAAATTTTAAAAAAAGAGAAGTGTTGCTCCGCGCCCCCTCTGCATCGCGCTAGGGCGTGGACATACACTATTTCACCATTAATTAATGAAAATTATTTTCGACTCGGTTGTTGTTAAATCGGGTCGAGACCACTTTTCGACTCAATTTTTCACATTGATTGCAAATTCTGTCTCGGATTTTCAATCGTAGCTTTGGAAGATGCATTGTGCACACGATTACGTTTTAGTGGTGTTTCAAAAATTTTATGGGGTGTTACAAAATCTCCAAGAGTTCTTTACTGGAAAGCTTTTGAGAGCTTTTATAATATGAAGAGTGACCTTGAATGTTTGATATAGTTTTAGGTCTTTAGATGACCTTAGAATAAAATAGGAATTCCCAAAAGACTAATAGAAATAACTGAATTTATGAAAACATCATTAATGAATCGGAGGAAAAATTTACTGGAAGCTATTTGACTTGAGGGTAAACGAATTGTGTGGCACTCCATGGTCCGTGTGGAGTGCTTGTGAAATGATACTTAGAAAAGTTTTTGGAAATTTCGATCTTGAACCAACAATTAGATTTTTTCGCATGAGTCCACTAAACGAACACCTTTCACAAGCCGTGTGAAACCACACGATCCGTGTGGTGCTCCCGTATCCCCAACCATAAGAAAATTTTTTGCGAAAATGTTACAAGATGGTGATCGCATACTTAGAAAATTTTCACTCTGTTCACTTCATGGAAGGCCAAATGGGCTGTCTCACACCACACGACCCGTGTGACTAGTCATGTGGCCTCACTTAACCCCAATGATGGGGTTTTCAACCCTAGGCCACCCCAGTGTTCCTCCATATGACCCATGAGGTGTCACACGGCCCGTGTGGAGTGCCAGTGAGGTGTTCTTTAGCTTGCAACACCACCCCAAGGCCAACATGCAAGATTTGAGACTGAGTATGGTCTCACTTGATGCCACACGGCTCGTGTGACCCCATATTGGCCGTGTGGTCACTCTTGAGACACACTTGGTCCAAATCTTTTCTATCAATGAGATCTCTCAAAGTGCAACAAAGTGTACGATATCCGGGTCATTACATGTAACACCACGTGAAATGATGAAAATAACCCTAGAATTGACCGTACGCGTAATGTGTCTTCCCTTGCTCCATTTGAAAATTCGAGACCGGATTTGCGATCAGTGCAAAACATCTAGTCTGAAAATGGTCTTGACTAGGTAAAAACTCAAAAAAACATGATTTACTTTTGTCCAAGTGACCTTGAAACAGTGGGGTTTCCATGCTCCTTCCGCGACGCGGAACTACACTTGAAATTTTCTCCAAAATTTTCAAAAAAGTTGAAAAATTCATGAAAAAGTGTCATACAACACTAGTGCGCATCATGCACTAGTGTAGGAAAGTGACCAATTTCATTTTTTCCTGGGGGAAATCTGGATTTTTCCACACTTCATATCCTAAATTAATTCGTTTTAAGTTGTAATCATTTCCTAAACCATATTCCTACTCTATTTTTCTCTCAAAAACAAGAAACCCTTCCCCAGAACCTCAAGCTTAGGATTCAAGAACACAAGGGCATTCAATATATTCCTTTCAATTCCTCAAGAACACATACCAAGGAAGTTAAGTCCACTCTAAATGCATTATCTTCAAAATATTTTTGAAACTTTAATCTAGTTTTCATTCGAGAAGTTCAAGTTTGGTGGAGATCATTTTCATGAAAAAATATGCGGAATTTTTAGTAAATTTTCTTTACATATAGGTAGATTCTCGATGAATATTACAATTCTTGGTCCCTATATGATCCAATTAGAGAGTTGTTATCAAGTTTGTATTCAGTTATGATCAAGGTTTATATTTATTGAGTTTTCTTGAAAATCTTGATATTAATTCAAGCAAACAAAAGACTAGTTTGAGCATCTTTTAAGCTAAGTTCAAGAATGTGTTTTAAATGTTTACCCTTACAAATTAGACAATAAATCTAGCATATTTTTGGGTCACTGAATTGATTCTAATTATCAGTAAGTTAAAGTTTTCAGTAAGAAAGCCAAGAAAAGTTAGGCTAAATCCCGAAAGATAATATTTCAAGAATTCATTCTTTAAATGTTGTGAGCTATATATAAAACATTTTGGGAGTAGTATTAAGCACCGATATGGGTGAGAGTAGAATAAATTACTCGAACTCATAAATTATGTAGCCAGCACAGGATAGGATAGTACTATGGTACCTTCCTGTTTAGCTACTGAGATGGCCCAGATTTGGGATGGATCCACTCCCTAGTTATTTGTCCCATATCCCAGCGAAGTACGGGAGGGCTCTGGCAGTGTGGGCAAGACACTGTATCACGAAGAAGCTCATAGTGGTGATTGTCAGTTAGAGCAACTCCCCAAGCTAAGAGACTATGTTTTACTTATCAGTTTCAACATATTATTTTCAGCATGTTACTTTCAGCATACAAGTATTTATGATTACTGTTATTTCTTTATGAATTATGAGTAAGTCTTTTGAGATATATTATGTTATCCCGATTTAAATGTTTTGGCCATCTTACATACAACACATAGCACGTACTGATGTCCTTAGGACCTACATTATTTTATGATGCAGACGCAGGTGATAGAGTTCCTCAGCAGCCACTTCGTTGAGAACCTGCTAGGTTTCAGGCTCTTGGTGAGGCCTCTTCTCAACCCGAGGCCCATGGTTTATGTTATTTCATTTTAGTTCTATTTTGTTTTGCTTTGGCTACTTGGGGCCTATCCCAGAAGTCTTTTTAGATAGGTGTAGTAGATATTCCATGGACTATGAGTCAGTATTCTAGTTCCAATTTATTCAGACGGTATTTACTACCTTACATTCAGTTATTCAGTCTATCTATGAGTTAGTTTGATGCTTTAATAGCCTTTTCCACTATTAATAAGTCTTTCGCTGAGTAAGTAGCCAGGCCAAGTGGTTTGCTTGGGACCAGAAATGGTTTTCGAGTGTCGGCCACGTCTAGGGTGTAGGCTCGGGGCGTGACAAACTTGGTATCAGAGCCCAGAGTTCAAGAGTCCTAGGGAGTCTATGGAACCATGTTTAGTAGAGTCCTGTATTATGGGTGTGAAACGTACCATATCTATAGTATGGAGGCTACGGGACTTTAGGAAGTGTCATCATTACTTGTCATTCCTTGTGTCATGCTTCAGAGTATATCTATGTAAAGTCCATTCTAACTTGTGCTTTCATGCCATGTTTTTCAGATCATGCCTTCTCTCAGAGCTCACAAACCAGTCAAGGGTAGAGGATGCCCAGCCAGAAGGAACGCAAACTAGCCTGGCTGAATTTCGGAGGAACCTAGAGGACCAGTTATGCCTGTGGAGTAGCCATAGCAAGCTAAAATTACTAATTTTGAACTTCGCCAGACTATTCAGACTTTGGCTCAGGCAGTCATTACTTAGGGAGGTCGCCAGGGAGATGGCAGGAATGATAGGGAGGATACTGCCAGAGTTAGGAAGTTTCTGAGAATGAACCCACAAAAGTTCATGGGGTCTAATATGAAGGAGGATCCTGAGAACTTTATTGAGGAGCTCAAGAAGGTGTTTCAGGTTATGCTTATAGCTGGTGCTGATCGAGTTGAGTTGGCTGCCTACTAGCTCGAGGGGGTCGCTAGACTTTGGTTCGATCAGTGGAAGAGGACGAGGTAGAGGGGGCGCCAGCAGTTACTTGGGTGGTGTTTGAGGAGGCCTTCTTGGGATAGTATCTTCCCAGATAGATGAGGCAGGCTAAGGTGAGAGAATTCCTAAACATAAAGTAGGAGAATATGAGTGTAGGGGAGTATAACCTCAAGTTTACTAAGCTTTCCCGTTAAGCTCTATCTACGGTGGTAGATATGTGTACCAGGATGGATCTCTTTATGTCCGAGCTCTCTCAAATGACTAAGAGAGGGAGCAAGAATGCGATGTTGATTGGAGATATTGACATAGCCCATTTGATGACATATGTACAGCAGTTAGAGGAGGAGAAGATGCAGGATAGGGAGGACTTCAAGAGCAAGAAGGCCAAGATATCAGACTAGGAGTCAGGCAAGAGGGGGACTAGAGGTGGAGGTCACTCTTCTTTCCAGCATAAGATAGCCGGACCGACACATTCATCTACCAGTGCACCTACATCAATGTTCAGGAATAAGCAGGGATCACAGCACCGCAGGTTTTCGGGCAGCCAGTCACAGGGTAGCGTAGCTCAAGGACCAAACCACTATCCTACTTGTGGTAAGTGTGGTAGGTCTCAACCTGGAGAGGGACCTGTGGGAACGAATGGTTTCTTCAAGTGTGGTCAGGTGGGGCATTTCTTGAAGGATTGTTCTATGGGAAGTAGAATATGAGAGATACAAGATCACAAATAGTTTTTTCAGCACTGCAGGGTAAGCCACCTCACAAGGGAACTACAGCAGGGACAAGCAGGGGCACAAACTGCTTGTATGCCATGGGCACTAGATAGGAGTAGGAGAACTCATCAAATGTGGTTACAGGTATGCTCAAAATCTATACTTACGATGTTTATGCATTGTTAGACGTAGGAGCCACTTTGTCTTTTGTAACCTCATATCTAGCTGTGAAGTTTGGGGTCAACCCAGAGTGTCTTCTTGAGCCTTTCAACGTTTCTACTCCAATTGCAGAGTCTATTTTAGTCCAAAGAGTCTATATGGGCTGTCCAGTCTCTGTTTATCATAAGACTATTGTAGCTGATTTGGTGGATTTAGATATGGTAGAGTTTGATGTCATCCAAGGCATGGATTGGCTTCATGCTGGGAATGCCACCATAGATTGCAGAACCAGAGTAGTTAAATTTAAGTTTCCTAACGAACCAATCTTAGAGTGGAGGGGTAGCTCAGTCATTCCTAAAAGTCAGTTTGTATCATATCTCAAAGCTAGAAAGTTAATCTCCAAGGGGTGTATATATCAGCTAGTCAGAGTTCAAGATTCTCGTGTCGAGGCACCAGCTTTTTAGTCTGTTCCCATTGTGAATGAGTTCCCAGAAGTCTATCCTGAGGATCTTCTCGGAGTCCCTCCTGATAGGGAGATAGACTTTGGGATAGACACTCTTCTTGATACTCAGCCCAAATCTATTCCTCCATACCGTATGGCTCCTTCGGAGCTAAAAGAGTTAAAGTTGCAACGGAAAGATCTTTTAGATAATGTTTTCATTAGACCATGCGTCTCACCTTGGGGTGCTCTAGTTCGCTTCATGCGTAAAAAGGATGGTTCTCTTCAGATGTGCATAGAATACCATCAGTTGAAAAAGATCACTATTAAGAACAAGTATCCTCTTCCAAGAATTGATGACTTATTCGACCAACTTCAGGGTGCTACCTATTTTTCAAAGATAGATCTTAAATCTGGGTATCATCAGCTTAAAGTTAGAGATAAAGACATTCCTAAGACAGCTTTTAGAACCTGATATGGCCATTATGAGATTTTGGTCATGCCCTTCGGGCTGACAAATGCACTAGCAGCTTTCATGGATCTTATGAACAGGGTATTAAGGTCGTACCTAGAAATGTTTGTTATCGTGTTGATAGATGATGTTATGATTTACTCCCGTAGTAAAGAGGAGCATGCAGACCATCTTAGAGTTGTCCTTCAGACCCTTAAGGATTAGCAACTTTATACAAAATTTTTGAAGTGTGAGTTCTGGTTGGCATCTGTGGCATTTTTGGGGCACATTGTGTCTTGTGAGGGTATTAAGGTTGATTCCTAAAGGATTAAAACGGTAAAGAATTGGCCAAGGCCCATAACTCCCATAGAGATAAGGAGTTTCTTAGGCTTGGAGGGGTACTACAGATGGTTTGTAGAGGGGTTTTCTTCTACTTCAGCTCCCTTGACTAAGCTGACTTAGTCTTCTAAGGTTGAATGGTCAAAAGCTTGTGAGAAGAGTTTTCAAGAGTTGAAGACTAAGCTGACTACAACTCCAGTCTTATCCCTACCAGAAGGAGTTGATGATTTCGTGGTTTATTATGATGCTTCCAGAGTTGGCTTGGGTTGTGTATTAATGCAGAGAGGCAAGGTGATAGCTTATGCCTCTAAGTAGCTTCAGCTTCATGAAAAGAGTTACCCGACTCATGATCTTGAGCTCGCTGTGGTGGTGTTTGCTTGGAAGATTTAGAGACACAATCTATATGGTGGGCACGTGGATGTATTCACGGACCACAAGAGTTTGTAGTATGTGTTTGGCCAAAACAAGCTGAATTTGAGATAGAGGAGATGGTTGTAGTCGCTGAAAGACTATGATATGAGTATCCTCTATCATCTTAGTAAAGCTAATGTGGTTACTAATGCTCTCAGCAGGGTGACCATGGGAGCACAACCCATGTTGAGGATGGAAATAAAGAGTTAGATAAGGAGGTTCACAGCCTAGCTCGTTTTGGGGTGCAGTTGAAGATTCTGACGAAGGTGGAGCCATTGTCAGAAATGGGTCAGAGTCATCTTTGGTGGTAGAAGTGAAAGAAAAGCAAGATGGGGATCCTATTCTCCTCTAGTTGAAGGAAGATGTTCAGAAGCAGAAAGTATTAGTGTTCTCAAAAGGGGGAGCTGGTGTCCTGAGATACCAAGGCAGGTTGCATGTGTCAAATTTTGGCGGTCTTAGAGATAGGATCTTGGTTGAGACTCATAATGCCAGATACTCTATCGACCCTAGTGCAACAAAGATGTATAGAGATTTGTGAGAAGTCAATTGGTGGGATAGTATGAAGAAGGACATTGCAGGGTTCGTGTCTAAATACCCAAACTGCCAGCAAGTTAAGGTTGAGCACCAAAGGCCTTGTAGTGTAGCCCAGAACATAGAGATTCCAGAATGGAAATAGAAGATGATTAATATGGACTTCGTAATAGGCTTACCTCGATCCCATAGACAACATGATTCTATATTGGTCATAGTGGACAAAATGACCATGTCAGCTCACTTCCCACCTGTCAAGACGACTGATATAGCTGAGAATTATGCAAAACTCTATCTTAAAGAGATTGTTAGGTTGCATAGGGTCTCTATATCCATTATTTCAGATAGAGGAGCTTAGTTTACAACATAGTTTTGGAAGTCCTTTCAGAAAGGGCTTGGTATGAAGGTAAATCTTAGCACAAGTTTCCATCCATAGACAGACAGGCAAGCATAGCGGACTATATAGACCTTGGAAGATATGTTAAGAGATTGCATGATAGACTTTAAAGGTAACTAGGATGATCATTTACCTTTGATTGAGTTCTCTTATAACAATAGATTTTAGGCCAGCATACAGATGGCACCATATGAGGCTCTTTATGGGAGAAGGTGTAGATCACCCATAGGATGGTTTGAAGTTAGTGAGGTAGGACTGATAGGACCTTATCTAGTCTATCAGGCTATGGAAAACGTGAAGGTTATCCAGGAGCGGCTCAAGACAGCTCAGAGCAGACAAAAGTCTAACACAGATGTTAGAAGAAGAGATTTGGAGTTTGAGATAGGCTATTGGGTATACTTGAAGGTATCTCCAATGAAGGGTGTTATGAGATTCAGGAAGAAGGGGAAGCTCTTCCCATGATATATTGGGCCATATCAGATTCTGAGAAGAGTAGATAGTGTTGCTTACGAGTTAGAGTTACTAGTAGAGGTAAGTGCTATACATTCGGTGTTTCATATTTCCATGCTTAAGAAGTGTTTGGGAGATCCCTCTCTAGTTGTCCCGGTTGAAAGTTTTGGGATTACAACTTGTCTTATGAAGAGATTTCGGTACAAATATTACACTTGCAAGTTCGTAAATTAAGTACAAAGGAGATTGCTTCGATGAAGGTTCTGTGGAGGAACCTATTAATGGAGGAAGCACATGGGATGTCGAGGAAGATATGAAGGTCAAGTATCCACACTTGTTCGTTGGCCTAAATGAGGATCATGAAGCTAAACTTTCGTCTTTTCACCTTGAAGATTTATGTTTATTAAGTTAGGAAATCTTTTGGTTTGAGCTAGCTTTGTTGATATCTTTATCATTCGAGGACGAATAATCCCAAAGGGGATATATTGTAACACCTCATGAAATGATAAAAATACCCATAGAATTGACCTTACGCGTAACATGTCTTCCCTTGCTCCATTTGCAAATCTAAGACAAGGTTTGCGATCAGTGCAAAAAATCAAGCTAAAAAATGGATTCAACTCAGCAAAAACTTGAAAAAACGCGATTTATTTTTGTCTAAGTGAGCTCAAAACAGTGGGATTTCCGCGTCCCTTCCACGACGCAGAGTGGACATCGAACCACACTTAAAGTTTTCTCCAAAATTTTGAAAAAAGTCAAAAAATTCACGAAAAAGTGTTATATATCACTAGTGCACATCGTGCACTAGTGTAAGAGAGTGAGTAGCTTCATTTTTTTCTAGGAAAGGGAAAATTTGACTTTTCCCACACCCTATATCCTAAATTAATCCATTTTTAAGTCGTATTCAGTTCTTAAACCATATTCCTACTCTAATTTTCTCTCAAAAACAAGAAACCCTTATCCAGAACCTCAAGCGTATGATTCAAGAACACTAGGGCATTCAATATTTTCCTTTCAATTCCTCAAGAACTCATTCCAAGGTATGTAAGGCCACTCTAAAAGTATTATATTCAGAATATTTTAGAAACTTTAATCCAGATGTCATTCTAGAAGTTCAAGTTTGGTGGAGATCATATTCACGAAAAAATATGTGGAATTTTTAGTAAAGTTTGTTTACGTATGCGTAGATTCTTGAGAATATTACAAATCTTGGTCCTTATATGATCCAATTAGAGAGTTGTTATCAAGTTTGTATTCATTTATGATCAAGGTTTATATTTATTGAATTTTCTTGAAAATCTTGATATTAAGTTAAGAAAAGAAAAGACTAGTTTGAGCATCTTTTAAGCTAAGTTCAAGAATGTGTCCTAAATGTTTACTCTTGCAAATTAGCCAAGAAATATAGTATTTTTTGGGTCAGTGAGTTGATTCTAATTATCAGTAAGTTAAAAATTTCAGTCAGAAAGCCAAGAAAAGTTAAAGCTGGGCTAAGTCCCCGAAAGATAACATTTCAAGAATTCATTCTTTAAAAGTTGTGCGCTATATAAACATTTTGGGAGTAGTATTGAGCACCGATATGGGTGAGAGTAGAATAAATTACTTGAACTCATAAACTATATAGCCAGCATAGGATAGGATTGTACTACAATATCTTCCTTTTTAACCATTGAGATGACCCAAATTTGGGATGGACCCACTCCCCTAGTTATTCGTCCCCTACCCCGGTAAAGTACGGAACAACTCTGGTAGCGTGGGCAAGACGTCGTATCACCACGAAGCTCATAGTAGTGGTTGTCGGTTAGAGAAACTCCCTAAGCTAAGAAACTATGTTTTACCTATCAGTTTCAACATATTATTTTTAACATGTTACTTTCAGCATACAAGTCTTTATAATTACTGTTATTTCCTTTATGAAATATGAGTAACTCTTTTCAGATATATTATTGCTATCCTGATTTAAATGTTTTGGCCATCTTACATACCGTACACACCACATACTGATGTCCTTAGGACATTCATCATTTTATAATGTAGATGTAGGTGACGGAGTTCCTCAGCAGTTGCTTCGTTGAGAACTTGCCAGCTTTCAGACTCTTGATGAGGCCTCTTCTTAGCCCGAGGCCCATGGTTTATGTTATTTTATTTCAGTCTTTTTTTTTTGCTTTGGCTACTTGAGGCTGTCCTAGTAGTCCTTTTAGACAGTTGTAGTAGAGGTTCCATGGACTATGAGATAGTATTCTAGTTCTAGCTTATTCAAACAATATTTACGACTTTACACTCGGTTATTCAGTCCATCCATGAGTTAGTGTGATGTTTTAATTGCCTTTTTCACTATTAATAAGTCTTCCACTGAGTAAGCAGCCAGATCAAGTGGTTCGCTTGGGACCAGAAATGGTTTCCGAGTGCCAGCCATGTCCAAAGTGTAGGCTCGGGGTGTGACATTACATTTAATCATGGTGGCTATAAGTTAACTCGAATATTATGTTATCAATAATGTAAATTATCTCATATAACAATATTAATCTATATGAGTAAATCCTAAAGAGGAAGAAAAGGAATTCAATTTTGTTTTCATAAAGAATAAAAGGGACATTTAATTTATCGGGACGAAAAACATCATATAATATTAAAAATTGCAAACCAGATGAGGAGAAAATGTAAAAAGTTTATTTTATGATATTGTTACTGTGCAAAAGGGGAGCACAAGTTTTAAAGAACTACATAAAGTTTTGACATTGTTGGTGCACAAAAGTTAATTAAGCTGTGCTAATATGTAACTATGGTTTTTTTCTGCATTGCTTGTGCTCAAATGTTAATTAAGCTCCACTTGTAAGTAACTACTCATTTTTTGGGGCACACAAAAGTTATTTAAGCACCACTTTTAAGTAAATATCACATCTTTGACACTATTGATACACAAAAGATAATTATGCACTGCTTTTAAATAGGTACACAAATGTTTTTCGACATTATTGGTTCACAAAAGTTAAATAAGCATTGCTTTTAAACAGTTATATAATTTGTTTTACACGATTGTTGCACAAACATTCGATAAACACCCCTAATATCATTGATCTTCTCCATTCACGCTTTACTTTTTTTGTGTGTTTCTTCTCGGTCTTCATTACCCATTTAGGGTTGCAATTTTCTTGACGAGGTCTGGGACAAGCAACTTGAGAAGCAACAATAGAACAGCAAAACCAAACCCCAACTTGAGAAGTAACAACAGAACAACAAATGTAAGGTATAGTACTTGTGTCTTAATTTGATACAGTAGTACACCACACACACACACAAAAAAAAAACTTATATACAGAGAGTACTAAAATTTCGTCCTTGATTATAAAAATGCAAGTATTCTTTATATCTACTGTCATAGCCCAAGCCTAGGGCCTAGACGTGATCGGCGAATACGGAACCCGAAGGAACCTAAACAAGCCTCAAAGTATATCATTACACATCCTTGGTCGCAGAAGTAATTAGAATGACAATAATAGATAAATGTAAACAAGGGGAATAGGGATAAAAGGTAACTTCCATATCATGAACATCAAAAGTCAATAGAGTAAAAGCTCATAACATAGGTACATTGCATGTCAAACAACACCTCCACTATATAGATAAGAGCGAGGGCCAAGACAAAGCAATCGTGCGCACCCTCATAGTCAATACATAAGTCAAAGAGTAAGTCTTAATACATAGCAAGAGATCATAAGTAACATCCCCGGAATGGAAGACTCACTGACAAGCTTGATAGAAGACATACAAGCCACGTGGAGGAGGAGGAGGATCAAGCGGTCCGTCGGTTCCTACATGGTGACATCATGTATGCATAGAGTATGTGTACGTTTGAATGTACTAAGTATGTAGGTTGCAACGCAACAAGAGGTAGACATCATAGGCAAAATGCATAGTCATAAGTAATGAATATCATACTAGCAATATGACATGTGTGAATGATGCTTCAAATAAAACTATGCTTATATAGATCATAATGTGAGTGTAAGGAGTGACCATTTTAGTGCAAGCCAAGGCCTACCACCCCCATAAATAGGCGCGTGAGATACTAACCCCTTGATGAGGTTGATGGAGTAAACCGAGGTTGACGGAGTACTAACCCCCTATCGAGGTTGACAGAGTACAAACCCCCATCAAGGTTAATGGGTACCAACCACAAACAAGGTTACCCGAGCCTTCCACCCCCGAGCTATGCGACCAAGGTACCAACCCCTCGATAGGTTACCCACAACCCCCAAAGCAAGGCTTGGTCATCCCCAACACTATACATATATAGACACACTCCTTTCATCATTATATACATACATTCCTTCTCATCATCATTCTATTCTCATTCTATCATCATTTAATTATCATTTCATCATTGTATAATCATTCATCTCATAAGGCATGCATTGGTCCTTTAATTCCTTAAGAATCCACAACTGGCTATTTTATCAAACACTTAGAGGGTTGTGTAATGCTAGTGTAAAATCATGCAATTCAAGAGTGAAATCATGCTAGAAAAATTAGTGTAAAGCCATTAATAGATACTTGGTAACACCCTCAAACAATATACATCAAGACCCTTCATCAATTCTCACAATAGAACCTTGTTTCATAGCTCCAAACATAGTAAAACAGTCACAATTTTATAAACCCAACATAGTGTACAGTGATTTTTATAATAGATAAGACCCATGCATAAATCAACTTTAAATCATGCAATTTTGAGTAAAAAGAGCATAGGTATCATGGGTGAAAGGAACCTATGAAAAAAACCCACATACCTTAACTTTGGAGATGAACTTGATGAAGATTGGAGATGGATACTTGAAGCTTGAAGAAGAATCTTGAGATTCGGAAAGGGTCTTGAGTCTAGTTTAGGAGTGAAAAATTTGGCTAAGTGTTTGAGTGAGTATTAGGGAATGTTTAGGATGATATGAGAATGATAAAAGGTTAAGTATAGGCATTTTCACGTTTGGGGACACTTAGGCCCAAGACTTAAAAGTCTTGGACCGAGTTAAAAAAAAGGGAATTTTTTGTACTGTGGCGCGTCACGGAAGCGATGCGGATTTGCTATTGGAAATTGCATTCTTGAAATTTCATAATTGCTAATCTTTCGCTTTTAAATCGGGGTTAGACCCTTCTCCCCCTAATTTTGTCCCCCTAAACAAGAATATGAAGTCAGATTTTTGATATCGTGCATGGATTTTGAGATATATGGAAATTACAATTTTGGGCACTTCCGAGGCATATTTTAAGGCACTTTTTGGGGTCGTTTCAATATCGTCCCCTTGGGAACATTCGTCCATTGATGTCAAAGAGACATATATGAGAAACAAAAACATGACACTGTTAGCCCACATAGAGATGCAACAATACACTTAAACATCATTTCAAAAATTTCTTCACAAATAAAAAATCAACATGAACTAGTCTATTTAAACATAAACATATGCAAAGACATGGGACTGAACTTAAGACTTGAGATCATATATTGGGCTCAAATCAATACCTTAGGATTGAATGGAGTGGAAAAGGTAAGGACATCGCTTTAGCACGTCCACTTTGGCCTCCCAAGTAGCACTCTCAATTTGTTGATTCCTACAAAGGACCTTAAGGAAAGCCACCTCTTTGTTTCTCAACCTCTTCACTTGCCTATCCAAGATCTGAACCGGAACCTCTTCATATGTCAAATTATCCTCAGCAATACCCATAGCATCAAGAGGTACAATGGCATTCGGATCACCCACACATTTCCTTAACATGGACACAAGGAACACCGAATGCACCAATTCCATCTCAATAGGCAACCTCAACTCATAGGCTACCTTGCCAACCCTCCTTATGACCTCATAAGGACCAACATATCTTGGGCTCAACTTGCCCTTGTTACCAAAATGGACCACATCCTTCATGGGCGAAACCTTTAGGTAGACCCAATCACCAACTTTGAATTCGAGGTCTCTTTTTCTCACATCGGCATAGGATTTTTGGCGGCTTTGGGACATCTTCAACCTTTCTCTAATCACCCTAACCTTCTGAAGAGCCTCCATAACCAAATATGGTCCCACCAATTCTTCCTCAGAAATCTCAAAAACCAACCAATCAGTGATCTACAATATCTCCTATAGAGAACCTCAAAAGGAGTCATACCGATGCTAGAATGATAGCTATTGTCGTAGGCACACTCAATCAATGGAAGATGGTCATCCCAACTACCTTTTAGCTCCAACACACATGCCCTAAGAATCTCCTCAATGGTTTGGATGGTCCTCTCGACTTGGCCATCCGTTTGAGGGTGGAAGGCCATAGAAAACTTAACTCTAGTATCAAGCCCCCTTTGGAAAGATCTCCAAAAATGTGAAGTAAATTGTGCCCCACGGTTCCAATATGATGGACAAAGGAACCCATGCAACCTTATCAAGTCATAAATGTATAACCTTGCATAATCTTCAGCCTTATATGTGGTCTTAGCTGGTAGAAAGTGAGTCAATTTTGTCATCCTATCAACCACAACCCAAATGGAATCAAAACCCTTTCTAGTCTTGGGCAACCCAACCACAAAATCCATATTTATCTCTTTCCACTTCCAAGTACGAACCTCAATGTCTTGGGTTAGGCCACCCGGCTTTGATGTTCGTCTTTGACTTATTGATAAATATGACAACTGGAAATGAATTTGGCAATGTCCCTCTTCATGCATCCCCACCAATACACATCCCTCAAGTCTCTATACATTTTGGTGGAACCGGGGAGGTTAGCATAAGAAGAGTTATGGGCCTCATCAAGGATCCTTTCTATGAAACCATTTACATATGGTACACATAACCTACGTTGTCCCTAAGGGCACCATCTATCCCTTGGGAGAAAACCTCCACCTTTCCCTCTTTCACCAAGGCCTTCTATTCTAACAAAGAGGGATCAAGATCTTGTTTTGCCATCACCTCATTAATCAAAGAAGACTTAGAGCCATCAACAACAACCACACCACTATTACCATCATCTTCCAACCTAACTCCCAACCTAGCCAACCGATGCACCTCCCTAGTCATTTCCTTCTCACTACCATCAACATGAGCTAAGCTACCATTGAACACCCAACTCAAGGCATCCGCCACCATATTTGCCTTACCCGGATGATAATGTAACACTGATATCATAGTCCTTAAGAAGTTCTAACCATCTCCTTTGTCTCAAATTGAGATCCTTAAGAAGTTGGAGGCTCTTATAATCGGTGAACATATCAACATGCACCCCATACAAGTAATGACACCCTTTAATGTAAACACAACGACATCTAATTACAGATCATGGGTAGGGTAGTTATTTTCATGAACTTTGAGTTGTCTAGAAGCATAGGCTATCACATTACCATTTTGCATCAACATACAACCTAAACCAACCTGGGAAGCATCACAATACACAACAAATCCCTCAAGCCCATCGATAGTGACAATATAGGAGTGGACACAAGCTTATCTTTCAAGGTTTGGAACCTCCTCTCACATTCACTGGTCCACAAAAACTTAACCTTCTTTTGAGTCAATTTGTCATAGGGAAACAATAGAAGAGAATTCACTCATGAACCTCCGATCTAGGCCCAAGAAACTCCTAATATCTGACGGGGTTAATGGTCTAAGCCAATTTCTAATCACATCAATCTTCTTTGGATCCACTATAATACCATCCCCCGACACCACATGTCCTAGGAAGGCAACCTCCCTCAACCAAAATTCACACTTTTCATATTTAGCATATAATTGCTCCTACATTAATCTTTGCAACACAACCCACAAATAAGCCCTATCCTCTTCCTCACAACGAGAATAGATCAAAATGTCATCAATGAAGACCACAAAAAAGGAATCAAGGTAGGGTTTGAAGACCCTATTCATTATGTCCATGAAGATGGCCGGTGCATTGGTCAACCCAAAGGACATCACAACAAACTCATAATGCCCATATCTAGTCCGAAAGGGCATCTTGGGAATATCACACTCCCTCACTTTCACTTGAAGATACTCGGACCGAAGATCAATCTTAGAGAAATATCTAGCCCCTTGCAATTGGTCAAATAAATTCAATCTTACAGAAATGACTAGCCCCTTGCAATTGGTCAAACAAATCATCAATTCTTGGAAGAGGATACCTATTCTTGATGGTGACCCTATTGAGTTACCGGCAGTCAATACACATCCTAAGGGACCCATCCTTCTTTTTTAAAAACAACACCGGATCACCCCAAGGTGATTGTCTAGGTCTAATAGATCCCTTCTCCAACAAGTCCGTCAATTGTTCCTTCAACTCCGCCAGGGCCATACGGTAAGGGGGAATAGAGATGGGTTGAGTATTGAAGAGGAGGTCTATGCCAAAGTCTATTTACCTTTCGGGAGGAACACCGGAAAGGTCATTTGGGAAGACATGAAGAAAATCATTTACAACCGGAACCGACTCTATGGGAAGGACTTTAGACTCCATACCCCTAACCCTAATAAGATGGTAAAGACACCCCTTAGAGATCAATTTATGGGTTTTAATGCAAGAGATGAATCTGCCTTGACCACGACATCTTAACTTTCCCACTCAAGGACGGGCTTATTTGAAAATTAAAACTTGACCCTATGGGTTCTAGAATCTATAGAAAAATAGTAGGCATGCACCCAATCCATCGCAAGAATGATATCCAAATCCACCCTGTCCAACTCAACAAGATCGCAAGGCAAAATTTTATGCAAAATGCAAATAGGACAACTTCTATAAAATTTTCTAGTAACAATAGATGCACCGATAAGAGTAGCACCTCATATGATTCATGCAACAACTCGGGGTCAACATAGAACTTTTGGGCAACAAAGGGCGTAACAAAAGAAAGGGTGGCACCCGGATCAATCAATCCATACACATCAAAGTCAAAGATTTTTAACATACTTGTAACAAGATTGAAGACTTCATCAACCCCTTGCATCCCATGCAAAGCTTAGAGTCGGTTCTGCCTTGGGGCACCAGCTTTTCAGCCATCTCTCCCCAATAGGACCGCATTAGCACCTTATGGACAAACCTCCTTACCCATTTTGTGGTTTTGAGGGCAATCTATAGCCTAATGCCCTAACTCCACACAACCATAACAAACACTAGTATTCTTCAAACATAGGCCACCATGACCATTACCACACTTCGGACACACATCCATAGGAGCCACACCCCTAATACCTTTGGCTCTCAGAAGATCATTTGCAACCTTTTTATCAAATGCATGAGTAGGCCTTTGGCCTTGATGGCTCTGGGCACTCCTTTGGAACTTACCCTCAAAACAGGCCCTCTTTCCCTCATGCCCCCTTCTCTTCCTTAATTTCTCCTCTTCATTTGGTCAGCGTAGCTCATGTACCGTGACAAGTCCATGTCACTAATCAACATAGCAGATCAACATTCTTCACTAACCAAGTTGGAAACCTCCATCATAAATTTATTCAACCTAGATCTTGAGTTGGCCACCAATTATGGAGCATATTTTGAAAGTTGGGTAAACTTGAGGGCACACTCCCTCACACTCATGGACCCTTGTCTCAAATTCATAAATTCCACCAACTTAGCCTTCCTAAGCTCAAAGGGAAGAACTAATAAAGGAAAGCCATTTTGAACTCCTCTCAGAGAATCACATAGCCAACTCCATTCTCTTCCTTTGATTAGACCATATTTGAGCTACCCCTTTGAGTTGGTATGCCGGCAACTCCGCCTTCTCATTCGGGCCAATACCAATGATAGAAGAAATTTTCTAGACCTCAACGATGAACTCTTGGGGATCCTCACTCACTTTTGACCAATGAAATTTTGGGGGATTCATTCTCATGAAGTCTCTCACCCGAGAGGCTAGTGTAGGAGCTAGAGGGGCTTGGGTCACTTGGTTGACTTGATTAGCCACCACTTGTGCAAGCAAAGGTGAAGCATCCCTAAGATCTCCATTGGTTGGTTACTCCTTGGGTGTGCAGGCTCATCTTCCCCTCGTATTTGGTATGATCTAGCATAGAAAAGAGCAATCGTAATGGGGGAAAAGCTTACTCCAACTCTATAGTATGACTTAGAACATGAAGAAGGGAAATATTTCCTAAAACGTTTCATGGCCTCCTACTCATAGTTGTGGTGCACATCATAACCATGAATAAGATTCTAATCCACGCGGTGTGTTAGATTTCGAGGATCTAATAACTAGTGCTCTGATACTAATCTTTGTCACATCCCAAGCCTAGGGCCTAGATATGACCGGTGAATGGAAAACCCAAAGGAACCGACCACAAACAAGCCTTATAGCATATCAATACATATCCTTGGTCATGGAAGCAATTAGAATGACAATAAGAGATAAATGTAAACAAGGGGAATAGAGACTAAGGGTAACACCCATACCATGAACATCAAGAGTCAATAGAGTCAAAGCTTATAGCATAGGTACATAACATATACGACAACACCTCTACTACATAGATAAGAGCAGGGGCCAAGACAAAGAAACCAGGCTCACCCTCATAGTCAATACATAAGTCAAAGAGCAAGTCTTAATACATAGAAAGAGATCATAAGTAACGTCCCCGGAATGGAGGACTCACCAACAAGCCTGATAGAAGTCATACTAGCCATGTGGAGGAGGAGGAGGATGATCAAGCAATATACGTATTCCTACATGGTGACATCATGTAGGCATAGAGTATGCGTTAGTACGTTTGAATGTACTAATTATATAGGATCCAATACAACAAGAGGTACATATCATAGGCAAAATGCATAATCATAAGCAATAAATATCATACTAGCAATATGACATATGTGAATGATGCTTCAAATAAAACCATGCTTATATAGATCATTATAGTGAGTGTAAGGAGTGACCAGTTTAGTGCATGACAAGCCCTACCACACCTTCAGATAGGCGTAGGAGGTACTAACCCCTTCATGAGGTTGATGGAGTACAAACCCCTCACCGAGGTTGACGTTGTACTAACCCCCTATAACACCCCAAATTTTACATGTACTAATGCTATGTGAATGGATCATGATATGGTTTGGTCAAACTAGTGCCAATTTTTCAAAAGTGCTTAAATCTCGTGTTATGGGCGATATGTGTGTCTAACACTTAAGATGGTAGAGTGTATTCATGTTTTTTGTTAAATTGATGAGATCACAGCCCTAAACAAAGTAAAATAATTGAGGTTCTTGTATGACTTAATAATCTAGTAGGCGAGTCACCTACTTTCTTAGCTTAAATTTGTAAGCTAAACGTAGATGAGATTCGACGTCGAATTTGCCCAAGTCCGATGACGAATAAAATACGTTTTAAGGGTGTAATTTTAGCCCATGTCTTAGAATCATAAATGAACCTTATTTTTAGTCCAATAAGAATATAAGAAGGGCCCAAGTGTAACACAAACCACTTGGCTATTTGGACCAAAAACAGATTAAGAGGAAAGCTAGAAATTGCCAGCCAAAGCCCATTAAATTTGACACCCATTTAGACCCAAGTAAGAGGCCAAGTTGCTACCTCACCAGCTCAATAATATGTGGTCTTACATGGTCAACAGGCCTAAGGAATATCGTCCAAATGAGGCCTTTAAAGAGGGGTTACAAGCAGCAAAATCCCATTCACTCTTACACTTAGAAAATTTTCAGCTTTCCCAATTTTCTCTCTACACTTTCTTAAACTATCAAAGCAGCCACAAGGGAACTTCTAGGATCTTGAAGGAACACCTGGATCTTGAAGAACTAAGGTAAGTAATTATAGTTGTGTAGTTAGTATGATTTCTTCATGAAAACATGAAGTATATGCTAGTATGTTTGTGCTAGAAAATCTGGACAGATTGTGTTTAGAAAGTTGTTGCACACTTGCCTTTTGTTTTAATGACTTCTCTGTGGTTTGTGGGCTGTATTATGAAGATAATTTGATGTTATTAACATGGTTTGTGTTATAGATATTACCCCAAGGTTGCTGCCCTGATTTTGGTTTCATTTAACAAACTAGTTTTATTGTGCTATCCTAAGTGTAATGTTGATTGGAATTTGTGGGCTGTTGGATGGAAAGCTATTAGCTCACGTCCTTTATGAATTTTTGGGTGCTGTTCTAAGACTATATTATCACTTCTTGTATGTGTAAATATTTTTGGAACACTTTCGTTAGAGTTGGAAAAGGTTTGGAATCGTTGACGTCAAAATGTAGCGAAGGAGGGAGGGTAGCGTTATGCTGTCCATTTGTAGGTTGTGTAGAATAGTAATATGTTGGTCCACGACCTTCCACTATTTTGGGACTATTTTTAGACTATATTAACACTATTTTTGTGTGTTAAAAACATTACAAACAATTTAGATAAAGTTAAAACAGTTTCAGGATTGTCGACGTCGAAGTGGGGTGAAAGAACGTAACGTTATGCCACTTGTTTGTATGTTGGTGAAGAACTGTTATGTGTTGTACTTTGTGGGTTTGTTGTAGGACTGTTAAGGTATAAAATAAGATGTACATGACATGTACATAAGAATGGTTGTTAGAAAATATGTTTATAAGGGAAAAGGTTGAAGAAATGCCTGTGCATCCCTAATTGAAAAGCTTGCTGTCCGGGTGATCATTTTTATGATATTGGGTTGTCAAGAAGTGTTTCTTTGCTGATAATACTAGTATTATTGCCTAATATAGTCTATATAAATATTTGAGGGAAAATCAGCCACTCCAAGGTAGTAGCGAGGTCATACAACGAGGTATGTAAGGCTACTTGATTTCGTATCATTTGGCATGAAA
>JAPFFP010076592.1:0-46839 GCA_026153255.1 Solanum medicagineum | reverse complement strand
CTCCGGGTACCATCACGAGTTGGGCTGAGCTGCAGGAGGGCGTTCTTAGAAAGATATTTCCTAAGGTCGAAGAAGCTGAAGCCTAAGGACCAAATTAATAATTTCGAACATTTGCCTGGAGACTCTCTTAGCACTACATACGAGAGATTCACCAAATGCTTAAGGATGGTCCCTGATCACAAATTGTTGATGATGCTTTGGTCGAAATCTTCTATAGAGGACTTGATGATAATAGCAAAGCTTGTGCCAACACGATCATGGGAAGTGTTTTTCTTGATCAACCGTTTGAGCTAGTTGTCGAAAGAATGGAATAAGTGGTGAAGACCAATAGATCACGGGGTCAGAGTGAGCATGGTAATACAAATAGTTCTTGTGCGGTTACAACAAATAGTGAGCAGGATAAAGTGAATGAAGAGATTATGGAGCAACTTGCTCAACTCCGTACGGGCATGGATTTGGTTTTGAAGCAAAAGAAAGCTAGTGTGAAAGAAAATAGCTCACCACCCCAATTACTCCTGTGTATGATGATCAATTCTTTGATGAGGATGCCTGTTATGTGAGCAACCAAGTGGCGGGTTTTCGAAACAACCCCCAAGGGTCTAATTCAGACTATTGGAGGCAAGGTTTCGGGAATCAAGGTCGAAACTTTAATCGTGATGAGATGTACAGAGATAATAGGGGTGGATACCATGAGAGATGAAGAGTACCAGATGCATAATGGAGAAGAGAGGGCTACAGAAACGGTCCTTATGTGCCACCACACAATCGTGATGCCGAATCAAGCAATTCTACGATTGAAGATATGTTTGAAAGTTGTTGAAGCGAGCAGACCATCAAGATGAGACTCTAAAGGGAATGAAAGAAGATATCTCAAGTATTAATCAAAAGATAGAGTCTCATTCAGTGGCAAACAAGCAACTTGAGCAATAATTTGGACAAGTTTCTTCACAATTGAACCAATGCCAAAAGGGAACCCTACAAAGCAATACGGTTCAAAATCCTAAAAATAAAGGGCATTGCATGGTGGTGATGACTCGGAGTGGCAAGAGCACAATAGATCCCCCTATGCCGATTCTGGTGGATGAAGTTGATGAGAAGCGTCTTGGTGGTGAAGTTGAAGTTGATGGAGAAGATTCAAAGGGTGTTAGGATGCAACAAGAAGTGATAAGGGAGCATGAAAAAGTGAAATCCATCCCAAAAGCTCCTCCTCCTTTCCCCCAAAGGCTCAAGAAGAAGGAAGAGGAGGAAAAGTTCAAACACTTCCTCTCGATATTGAAGCAACTCTCCATCAACATTCCTCTCCCAGAAGCATTGGAGAAAATGCCCGAATATGCTAAATATTGAAAGATTTAGTCACCAAGAAATGCAGTTTTAGTCAAGAGTTCTCATGAGAACTCCAACAATGTAGTGTGATTATGACTAAATGCCTTGCTTAAAAGCGAGAGGACCCCGGGGCATTCACCATTCCTTGCACTATCGGTGACGTTGAATTTGCAAGAGCATTATGCGACTTAGGAGCAAGCATCAATTTAATGCCTCTTGCCATATTAAAAAATTCTTGGCCTTGGTACTCCTACCCCGACATGAATGAGGTTGCTTATGGCAGATTGAACCATTAAAAAGCCAAAGGGAATCCTTTTGGATGTGTTTGTTAAAGTCGATAAGTTTATCTTTCTGGCAAATTTTGTGATCCTCGACTGCGAAGTTGATTTTGAGGTGCCCACCATTTTAGGGAGACCTTTTCTGGCCACTGGGAGAGCACTAGGAGATATGGATTCTGGTCAGCTGCGGTTCAGGGTTAATGATGCAAAAGTTGTATTCGATATTCGCCAATCCATAAAACACCCAGATTAATGTAAGAGTGAAGAGTGGACCCTCGATGATAGTTGACAAAGGAAGATGACAAAGTCGAGCCACGATGTTAAACATGGTGCTTCTTGGGAGGCAACCCAAGCATTTTGCTAATTATTTGTTTGTTTGAGACTTATAGTAGTAGTAGTAGTTTGATTTAAAGTTAGAGACAATGATGTAATTATAATAATTTTTGAGGATTTCTATGCTTTGAGACTTGGTTTGCAGGTAAAAAGTGGAAGAACTGAAGATTTAGAAAAAATTGGACTTGGAGCAGATCCTACGAGAAGGCCTACGAGTCGTAGTCTTCACTACGAATCTTAGTCATTCCTCATAGGGGGAAACAGTAAGTATCTAAAGTCGGCACATGCACTACGAGCCAACCTTACAATTCGTAGGATCCCTTACGAGTCGTAAGAAGGGTTCGTAGCGCCCAGGTATGATTTCTGAATTTTTACCAAGTGTTGGATCTGGTACGAGACTGGAACCTACAAGTCATAGGATGACCTACGACTCGGGGGTCTCGCAGCCCCGATCTGCAGATTTTTAAAACTCGACACAATTTTCTTATATAAGGGATCAAAATAAAATTTGAGCCTTATTCCCAATCCCAAACCCTAAATAGGCGACGGAAAACCCGAACTCTACTCCTATTTTCTTGTCCTGCAAAAATCTTGATCACCCTACATTATTATCCGACAAAGATTCTGGCGAGGTTACCAATTTCTAGGGTTTCATCTTGATTTTCAATTTTCTTCACTTTGGTTCACCTTTATAATCAAAATGGTAAGCTCTCTGGTTACATTTCTCAATTTTTGTTGATGAGGTTGTTCCCTACATTAGTTTGACCAGGCTTAAGTATACGAAACATTGATTTTTGAGCTAAACTTGTAATCTAGGGTTTGTAGGATTTGAAAAAGATTGAGTTGTAAACTGAACCTTGTTGAGATTCTTGAATGGATGATTGTGAGCATGAAATTGGTAAATTTTTTATTTGTATTGCATTATTGTTGTGAGAGTTGAAATGTAGGTAGTATGGGTGTGATTGCCTGTGTTTGCACATATGGGTTGTGATTAAATCATTGTGAATAGTGATTGTACTTATTTGGAACGTGTATGGTTGTCAAGTGTTAGTTTGTGACATATTTTATGTTTGGTTTGCTTGACGAATTGTAAAATTGACATCGACTCTTAGGGATGATGGTCGTTTTGAACTACCAATTTTAGTTTAGAATTGAATATGTGTCATTTAGTCTTGCTTTGCTCCTATTTGGTTGAATGAGTTGAAATTTGGTGATGTATTTGTGCTTTGAGAAGTAGGCATTGTAGGTGGCTTCTATGATCAGTTACGAGGTACTCCTACGACTCGTAAGTTCCTATACAAGTCATAGTGGTCCCTTATAGCAAGCATCAGTCACATGTAATTCCTTCATATTTTTCATAAGAGATCCACATACGACTCGTAGTACCTGGTACGACTCGTAGTGAGGGTCTCGTAAACTTGTCTAAGTTTTAAAAATGTTTCTAAAACTAGGTACGAGATCAGAACTATCCTACGAGATGTAACTGCATCTCATATCTGTGATCAGAAAGCATTTTTAAAGGAACAACTGGTTCTACGATGACAGTATACGACTCGTAGGTCACCCTACGAGTCGCACTTGCACTCGTACCTGCACATCTACATTGCATCAGTGTATAGTTAACTTTTATTTGTTTTTGTTTCCTATTCTTTGCTTTGTATTTTAGCGAATCAAGCATATGGGATTAAGAAGTTGCTTTGTAGGTTGTTTATAGATAAATGCCTCTAAAAGACAAACAGGCTATTCAAGCTCTTCAACGGAGGTTGCGGGATGAATACTCTGATACCGAGCAATATGAGGGCTCTGTGGAAGTGCACAGAGTTAGGCTAGACCAGGAGGCCAATAAACCTTAGACTAGATCACTTGCAGCACAGACGCCCACGGAAGTGAGTAGTTCCTCCTAGTCTAAAGAGGAGGAACAACAGGGCAACGAGGACAGGTTAAATAGTAGCTTGCCGCAGATGACTCCCTCACATTCCGGCTTTGCGTCTTAGTTAGAAAGCACCTCCTAAACCCAACATGAGGAGGTCCAGTCCCAACCACCAGCCGATTGTAGATGGTCTTTCCCTGGAAGGAAAGAAATATACGACCAGGGGTTGGAGCCAAAAGGGCAATGCAAGCCAGTTCGCCAATTTCATGAAGAGTCCCGGCTGAATGTCTCCGGTCTAGATAGAGTGCCCGGATGGATGCTGGGTTGGTGAGCACGGTCTACGTTGAACCACACAACAGTTGGACAAATATGCCCCTTACATAGTCTGTGAGTTCTATGCAGCATATCTTGCTACACTCCACCGGGGGTTGCCCAAGAACAAAAGGCCAATCGAGCAGCCTAGGCTGCAGATAGTAATCGTCCAGGGGAGGAGAGTGGATATCTCAGAGGATACTATCAGACGAGTGTAGTTTGGGCCCAATTATAGAGTGCCTCAGTTCACCGTGAAGTATGATAGCCATATTAATAAAATGAGGAGAGCGGTGACTGGGAAGGATGTCGGGGCCAGGATAGAGTTGCTACGGTGGATCGCTAGTCAAATCTGCAAGAAAGGTGTAGAACTGACGTGGGTCACAAACCACATAGATCCCATAGTTAAAGCATACCTATCATTTCGGGCCAAGTTTTGGTGGTCCATTATCCGTTGGTGTATTAGGAGAACCATCATGGATAATGTGATTACCCTTGAAAGAGAAGTTCTGCTGGCCAGCATCATAGCTGGCTATGCTATAGATTAGGCCCGGATCATTTTGGAGCAGATTCACAAAGCTGCAGTTTCCTGTTCTGATCCATCGGCTATGCAGTGCAACAGGTGTTCCCATTGATCCTCAGCGGGACCCTCATGTTGAGGCCACACGCACTATAGATCCCAACTAGATCAAGGCTGATTAGAATCCGATGGCCTTACTACGAGCAGCTTCTCCAGTTATCCCAGAGCCATTCCCAATAGAGCCTCAAATTTTGGGGTCACCGCTAGCTACTATCGGTATTACTCCGGCTATTACAGAGCCCACACTTGTATATGAGATTGAGTCGACACCTTCATCTAGCACTCCAGCACCAGTAACTCCTTCTTTACAAGTCGACCCTCTTCTCTCTGTTGTTTTTCAGGCTTTATTGCGCAGGGTGGCTATAGCAGAGGGCAAGCTACGAGAGTTATCATCACGGGTCCGACCGTTGATTGATCAGACTGTTCTGGATTCCAAGGATAGGATGCAGGCATTCGCCCGATATTTAGTTGATGACAGAGTCCGAGCGGTTGATGCACCAGTTGATGCGTTTGAGGCTAGAGTTTAGAAGAGGCTTGATCAAGCTAGGTCGGCCGATGCGAGTGTGGTTACTGATGAGTTGGCCAAAATTTAAGGCCGACTTTTTACAGATGTTGGCAGCTCTTGTTCCAGCCCCAGAGGTAGCACCAGTAGATGATGAGGCATTTGATTGGCTCACCAACCATCCGAACACCCATGGGACGAGGCCTCTAGAGCACAATGACCTAGAGTTGACCTCAAAGAAGCAGAGGTAAGAGGAGGATCCGATACCTGAGGAGGTGGTGCATGAGTCAATTTTATTGGCGGCTATTCGGAGAGACCGAGCACAGCACATCCCACCTAGAGAGGGTACTTTCGGCACTGCAGCAGATAAGGAGAGTCAACCCCAAGACCCCACAGATCAGCCAGATACCGGTGCTTGTTGCACCAAGATGTTTGACTTCTTTTGACCCCAGTTCTTATCTTGACATTTTGGATACTTTGTTCTCTTTTTAGAAAATTTTGTTATTATGTTGGTTTTTGGTTGTGTTTTAAATATGTTTATGTGGATGTTATTTTTACTTATACTTTGGATGTTTATTTTTGTGCTTTTAATGAATGTATGTATATATTTCAATGTTATGGTGTTTTGTCATTGTTTTTGTCTTTACTTTGAGGACAAAGTATCATCTTTTGGTGGGATAGTGGAAGTTATGGATCAAGGTGAAGTCCGAGTAGCCTCAAGTCCATAAGTTCCCCTATTTTTGATCCCAAGGTTTTCTTGCCGTGCTTCTTTTTCCTTGTGGATGTTTATTTTCCTGTTGAACCAGCATGTTTAGGTAGTGTAGATAATGGGTAAATTTATAGTAATGTTATTTATTGGCATAACTTTAGAGTTGTTTTCAATGTTTTGATAACAAGTTAGGTACCCTGCTCAAAATTTTTTGAGGTTGTGAGTATTGATGTATTTATACATTTTTGAGTATCTGGCAATGTAATGTTTGTTCTGATATTGCGAAGCTAAATTGAGACTAAAAGCTTGACCTGTGAGTCTATCTTTGATTGTGGATGCAATTGTCATGTGTGTTGTGAGCTTATTTTGCTGCATTCATGCATCTTGTATGGACCCAGAATTTGCCTTGTTACTCTAAAAGTTGGATTGGTGATGTGGTGGATATGGAAAGGATCTTAGGCCTTTGTTCTTTGAGTGAAACCACTTTTAGCCTAAAAATAACCCACCAGTTAAGTGAGAGAATTCCTTTTTCCAAATTTTTGAGCTTATTATGTACTCATTCTTTCTTGATACCTTACTAGCTTAACTTTTTCTGATAAAATATCTTGATATTTGCCCTGGTATATCCTTGAACATGTGAACCTTGATTGATGCCAAAGTCATAAGTTGAGGGTGGGTGTCGTTGGTGGCCCTGGTTTGAAGCATAGATATTGTGTACTTCACCTGAGGCTAAAAGCCTAAGTTGAGGGTGGCCCTTATTGTGGTAAAGTAAAAGTGATAAGGTGGATAGTTGAGAAATCAAGATGAAAAAGCATGAACCGAGTGAAGGAAAAGAAGAAAAAGTGCCTTTAATTGAGAAAATGTAGCAAAAATTAGTTTGAAATCAAGGCACGACTAAAAAAGAGAAAGAAAGCACTCGAGAAAGTTCAAAGCAAGAGAACAAGGGTAGATTAGTGAAAAAAGTGTTGGATTATGAAAGCAAAAAGTGTTGGTAAACACGATTCAACGATAGCTTTTAGTCAGTACTTGCCCATAATGCCACACCAAAGCACCTTGAGCTTATGTTACAAGCCTATAAGTCCTAAAGTGATCTAACTCCACTCTATCACCAAGCCAGAAAATGAGTATTGAGGCAAGCCTATGGTGTTAGTTAGCATGCATTGAATTCCAATTGTGAGAGTGAGAATGATTCCTCCGTCCCTAAATTCTAAATGCTTTTAAGTGAGTATAAGGGACTTCTTTCCAGTGAGAGCATTTGTACTACTTGAGTAGCATATGACTATACTGGTGATTATGGACGGTTGACGCTCCTTAGCTTGTCATAGTTGGATTGTCAGGGCTCTCGTTATGTTCTTATTTGCTCAATAACTTTGCAATGCTATTTCGAAAGTAGTAGTTGGGTACCTGAAACAAATTAGTTTTTGTATATGCCATTGATATAGCTGCTATGCATTTCTCTCTGTCTGTGTAGATTGAGTCGTCGCTTGAGGGCAAGCAACATTTCTATGTTGAGGGTGTTGATATGCTGTCAAATTACAGCACATTTGGTGTCTGAAACAAGGGATTTTGTAAGTTCTTAAAGCGACTTTCTAGTGTTTTGATGTGTTTTTGTGTTAGTCTTACAGAAAAGTTAGGTTGGCATGATTTTGAAGAAAAGTTGTAGATTTTGCTGAAGCATAGGCCATACGAGCCCATCTATGAGTCGTAGCTCACACTACGAGTCGTAGGTTGTGTCGTAGCAGGAATCAGAGACCAAAAATCAGAAATCTACCAAGTGAAGGACACCCTTACGAGTCTAGCCTACGAGACGTAAGACACACTATGACTTGTACAAGTGGGCTCGTAGCAAGAATCAGAGGCCAAAATGTTGGACCAAAAACTGAAGACAAAGGCTACAAGACCAACATACGAGTCGTAGCTCAAGAAACAACTCGTACCTATAGGTCATACCAGTTCAGTCCAAGATGCTAAGATCCTGATACGAGACCCTGACTACGACTCTTAAGTTCTCTTATGATTTATAACTACGAAAATTATGAGATGCCAATTGTCTTTTCTGCATAATTTCTAGGGTTGTTTTATAATACTATAAATAGTTTAAGTTAGGTTTTTTTAGAAGAGTTCGACCAGTAGACACTACTGCATTATAATTTTGAAGCTTTTCTTAGGTTTTAGAGTAGTTTATTGTTCTTTCTTGGAAAACTCAGTTTGGGAATTGTAAATCTTGCTTTGTACTCATTGTTGATCAATCAAGCTTGTGGGTTTGCAACTTGTGGTGCTTATCTTCTCTATTGTTATTGGTGAAACTCTCAACTATGACTATTTGTGCATTTTTGTGTGTTTTATCTTAGCCATGAGTAGCTAAGCACCCACAACTTTGGGTTATGGGAACCATAGGTAGATTACTTGAAATGACCTAGGTTTTGTGCATATTTATGATTGGGGTTTTGCATGAATTATCTATTTCCCTTCATGATTAATGTTGTTTGGTGGTGGCCAACACTAAACCCTGCCTACTATCACGATCCCAACAAAGGAGTGACGAATACAAAAAAGGAAGTAGATGACCGAATTCTGTTGATGTGTTCCCGTCTAATCGACCAAACCTGACCAAGGGGACGTTTACTGGAAAAATAGGTAACGGTTAGTTGGCACGCCATGGTAACCGACCAAGCGTCATGGTGAAATTCGACCTTCACCTTCACAAGAGGGCTGGAAGAACTTAAGTTGCCGTCCTGCATACGATTCACTAATTGTAGTTATGTTATCTAGGGTAATTGAGTCAATGAACCATGGGGAACATAATTCCCAAGTTGTCCCCAAAATTGAGCATTTTCCCACATTTTTAGGTAGTGTTTATTTTCTGTTGTCTTTGAATCACAAATCCCCCCCCCTCATCTAGAGATTGTAGTTATAGATACTAGAAATGATTAGTAGTGAAATCTTGTAGTTCAAGCCCTGTATTCCTTGTGGATTTGATCCTAACCTCAGTTAGGTTAATTACTGATGGCGATCGCTTTCTTATTAGAGCGTGACTATCATCATTACCATAAAGAATAAGTACCCTCTACCAAGGATTGATGACTTTTTTTATCAGCTACAAGGGACTAGTTGTTTTCCTAAGATTAATCTTAGGTCTAGTTTCACCAAGTGAAAGTGAGGGAGTGTGACAATCCTAAGGCTGCTTTTCAAACTAGGTATGGACACTTTGGGTTTGTGGTTATGTCCTTTAGGTAGATTAATGCACCAACTATATTTATGGATCTTATGAAAGGGTCTTTAAACCCTACCTTAACTTGTTTGTAGTGGTTTTTCTTGATGATATCATGATTTATTCCCTTAGTGAGGAGGAGTATATGGATCACATGAGGGTGGTGTTGCAAATTTTGAGGGAGGAGAGGTTGTATGCCAAACATGACAAATGTGAGTTTTGGTTGAAAGATCTTGTATTTTTGGGACATGTGGTGTCGGGTGATGGTATTAAGGTGGATCCTAATAAAATGGAGGTGATTAGAAATATGCCTAGGCCTTTACTCTATCGAATATTAGAAGTTTCTTGGGTTTGGCGGGGTATTACCGGAGATTTGTAAATGGGTTCTCTTCTATTGTTTCTCCTATACTAAGTTGACCCAAAAGAAAGCAAAATTTGTGTCGGCCAACGAGTGTGAGAAGAGTTTCCAAACTTTAAAAGATAAGCTTATCTTCGCTAGTATCTTAGCTCTACCTGAAGGGTTGGAAGGGTTTATTGTAGTGATACCTTAAGAATTGGTTTGGGGTGTGTTTTGATGCAAAGTGGTAAGGTGATTGCATATGCCTCCAGACAACTTAAGGTGCATGAGAAGAATTATCCCACCCATGATTTTAAATTGACGGCCATGGTATTTGCTTTGAAAAATTGACATCAGTACTTGTGTGGGGTTCATATTAATGTGTTTACCAACCACAAGAGTCTCCAATATGTGTTCACTCAAAAAGATCTTAACTTGAGACAAAGAAAGTGGTTAGACCTTCTTAAGGATTATGATATGAGTGTGCATTGTAACCCTGATAAAGCTAAGGTTGTGGCCAATGATCTAAGTAGGGTGTTTATAGGTAGCCTAGCTCACGTTGATGATAGTGGCTAGAGAGGTTCATTGGTTGGCTAGATTGGGGGATTAGGTTGGATGAAGTTGACAATGGTGGTGTAGTAGTTATTGATGATTCTAAATCTTCCTTGATTGAAGAGGTGAAGGCCAAAGAAGATCTTGACCCCACCTTGCTAGAGCTGAAGCCCTTGGTGAGAGATGGCAAAGTCTAGGCTTTCTCCTCAGGGGGAGATAGTGCCCGTACCAAGGTAGACTGTGTGTGACTTGTGTTGACGACTTGAGAAAGATGATTTTAGATGAGGCTCATAATTCGTCCTATTTTATTCACCTCGGTTCTATAATGATGTATAGATATTTGAATGAGTTGTATTAGAGAGATGGCTTTTATTGTTCTGGGTTTAGTTTAGGGAGCCTTGGAGAAGGTTAGGTTGATAAGGGAGTAGTTAAAAGCAGCCCAAAGTATATAAAAGTTCTATTCTGATGTGAGGAGAGGGATCTTGAATTTAAGGTTGGTTATTGGGTCTATTTGAAGGTCTCACCCATGAAGGGTGTAGTCTGATTTGGCAAGAAAAGTAAGTTGAGTCCAAGGTTTGTTGGTCGTTATAGAGTGTTGAGAAGGATTAGTAAGGTGGTCTATGAGTTGGAGTTGCCCATTGATATGAATATGGTTCATCTGGTCTTCCATATGTCCCTGTTGAGAAAGTGTGTGGGTGACCCTAATGCTATAGTGCCCTTGGATGTTGTGGGTGTTGTAGAGGACAATTTGACCTATAAGGAGGTCTTGGTGGAGATTTTGGATAGACAAGTGGAAAGGTTCAGAAATAAGGATGTAGCTTCTGTCAAGGTCCTTTGGAGGAACCAACAAGTTGAAAGTGCCACATGGGAAGCCAAGGCGGACATGCAAAAGCGTTACCCATATCTCTTCGACTTTACTCAAGCCTAAGGTACTTATTTAAGTCCCCTATATGAATTCAAGTCTTAAGTTTCAGCCCTTATGTCATTTTACATGCATTCATGATCATGGTAGAAAGTTTAAGGTGATTTTGACATTCATGTTGAAAGTTTTGAGAATGATGTTTAAATGTATTTGTTGCATTCATGTCGGGCTGAATTTTTCATGATTACTTCTTTTATGTACGTTTCTTTGAAATTCGAGGACGATTGTGAAACAACCCCAAAAAGTGCCCAAAAATGTGCCTCAGAATGCCCGGCATTTTAAATTCCATATATGTCAAATTCTGTGCTGAATATCGAAAATCCGACTTCATATTCTTGTTCAAGGGGTCAAAATTAAGGGAATAAGGGTCTAACCCCAATTTAAGAGCAAAAGATTGATAATTATGATTTTGCAAGTGACAAATTCCAGTAAGCATTCCACACCCCTGGCACAATACGCCAAGGGCATGCAAATGAAGACAAGTTGTTCTCTGCATCCTCTCTGTGACGCGTACAGGTGTATTTTTCTGTCCAGTGATTTTCTGTGCGGTCCAAGACTTTTAAGTCTTGGGCCTAAGTGTTCCCAAGCGTATTTTTACCTATACCTAGTCATTTTTTACCCTCATATCACCCTAAACATTTCCCAATACTCACTCCAACACTTGGCCATATTTTTCACTCCCAAATTCAAGTCTCAAACCCTCATCCAGAACTAAGGATTTCCTTCAAGGTTCTTCTTCAAGCTTCAAGTCTCCATCTCCAATCTTCACCAAGCTCATCTCCAAGCTAATATGTGGATTTCTTTCATGGGTTCCTTTCACCCATGATACCCAAGTCTCCTTTCACTCAAATTGCATGATAAGTAGATTTACAAATGTGTCTTGCATATTATGAAATTCACTAAACACTATGATAAAGCTATGTGAAATTGTGACTAATTTGCTATGTTTTGAGCTATAAACCTTGGATCAATTGTAAGATTTGAGGAGGGGTTTTGATGTATATTGCTGGATGGTGTTGTAAGGTGTTGATTAATGGTTTTACAATGGATTTTCTTTCATGATTTCACTCTTGAATTGCATGGTTTTACACTAGCACTACACACCCTCTAAGTGTTTGATAAAATGTCCGGATGTGGTTTCTTGATGAATTGAAGGTTTAAAGCATGAGATAGGATATGAATGACTATATGATGATGAAAAGAGCTTATGTATATGATATATTCTGTATAAAGTGTTGCATTAGACCGTGCCTGATCCAGGTAACCTAGTTGAGGGGTTGATATCTCAAACACCAGGGTGGTAGGTGAGATTACCACTAACCTAGATGAGGGGATTGTACCTCACACACTAGGGTGATGGGTGCGATCATCACTAACCTAGATGAGGGGTTTGTACCTTACACACCAGGGTGATGGGTGATATCATCATCAACCTACCAAGGGGTTTATACTTTGGAAATCTAGCTTCGTCTCTTCTACAATTATGACATCTTATATGAACAGGAGTTACTTAAGCATGTTTTACTTATGCATTGATCATACAATCCATATTGTTTATTTTGCTTATTGCCTATTGCTATGTATTTTGATTAAGGTGCCTATCTTTTGTTGCATTACATCCTACATACTTAGTACATTCAAATGTAGTAACACATACTCTTGTCTACATGATATCATATGTAGGAACCGGAGCCCAAGTTGATCAGCCTCGTTCTGCAAGTGGCTAATATGATACTACTCAAGCTAGTTGGTGAGTCCTCTACTTCAGGGACCTTAGTCTATGTTGCTCTTATTATGTATTGAGATTCTCTTATTTATGTATTGGCTCACTTTCTACCGATCAAGACCATATATGGGGCTAAAGAGTATGCAAGGTTGTATATCCATGAGTTAGTGAGGTTGCATGGGGTTTCTTTGTCCATCATATCGGATCGTGGTCCACAATTCACTTCACACTGTTGGAGGTCTTTTCAAAGAGGGCTTGGTATAAAAGTTCACCTTAGTACGGCCTTCCACCCTCAAACGGATGGCCATGCCGAAAGAACAATTCAAACCCTTGAAGATATTCTTAGGGCATGTGTATTGGAGTTGAGGGGTAGTTGGGATGACCATCTTCCTTTGATCGAGTTCACCTACAACAACAGCTATCACACTAGCATCGGTATGGCTCCTTTTGAGTCTCTTTATGGGAGACATTGTAGATCACTAGTTGGTTGGTTTGAGGTTGGAGAGGTGGCTTTATTGGGACCGGATCTTGTTATGGAGGCTCTTTAGAAGGTTAGGATGATTAGAGAGAGGTTGAAAACAACCCAAAGTCATCAAAAATCCTATGCGGATGTGAGAAGAAGAGACCTTGAATTCAAAGTGGGTGATTGGGTTTATTTGAAAGTTTCTCCAATGAAAGGTGTGGTCCGATTTGGTAAAAAGGGGAAGTTAAGTCGAAGGTATGTTAGTCCTTATGAGATCTTGAGGAGGGTTGGCAAGGTATCTTATAAGTTGAAGTTTCCTAGTGAAATGAATTTGGTTCATCCTGTGTTCCATGTCTCTCTGTTGAGAAAATGTGTTGGTGGTCCCAATGATGTTGTGCCTCTTGATGTTGTAGGTGTTATTAAGGATAACTTCACTTATGAGGAGACTCCGATTCAGATTTTGGATAGGCTAGTTAAGAGATTGAGGAACAAGGACAACAAGTTGATAGTGCTACATAGGAGGCCGAGGCGGACATGCAAAAGCGGTAACCTTATCTCTTCCACTCCACTCAAGCCTAAGGTACTAACTCTAAGTCCCCTATGTGCTTTCAAGTCTTATATTTAGCCCCTATGTCATTCATGTGCATTCATGTTTAAGTTGGCAAATTTGTGATGATTTTACACTTATGTTGAGATTTTGAAAATGATATTTTAAATGTAATGTTGCATTCTTGTTGGGTTTGATTTGTTTGTGATCATTCTTGTCATGTACATCTCTTTTACATTCGGGGACAAATGTTCCCAAGGGAGAGATATTGAAACGACCCCAAAAAGAGCCCCAAAATGTGGCTTGGAATGCTCAAAATTCATGCATGATATTGAAAATCTGACTTCATATTCTTGTTCAGAGGGCAAAATTAAGGGAAAAAGGGTTTACCCCAATTTAAGAGAAAAAGATTAGCAATTATAATTTTTGAAGTTACAAATTCCAGTGATCATTCTGTAGCCGCTGGCGCGATGCGCCAGGGGCGCACAGATGAAGAGAAGTTATTTTCGCGTCCTCTCCGCGTTGCGGAGAGGTGTAATTTTCTTTCTAGTGATTTTCAGTGCAGCCTAAGACTTAAGTGTTACCATGTGTGTTTTTACCTTTACTTAGTCATTTTTCACCCTCATATCACCCTAAACATTTCCCAATACTCACTCCAACACTTAGCCATATTTTGGCACTCCCAATTTCAAGTTTCAAACCCTCATTCGGAACTAAGGATTTCCTTCAAGGTTCTTCTTCAAGCTTCAAGTCTCCATCTCCAATCTTCACCAAGCTCATCCCCAGGCTAAGGTATGTGGGTTTCTTTCATGGGTTCCTTTCACCTGTGATGCCCAAGTCTCCTTTCACTCAAATTGCATGATTTGAAGTAGATTTACAAATGGGGTCTTGCATATTATGAAATTCACTGCACACTATGATAAAGCTATGTGAAATTGTGACTGTTTTTCTATGTTTTGAGTTATAAACCTTAGATCAATTGTAAGATTTGAGGAGGGGTTTTGATGTATATTGCTTGATGGTGTTGCACAGTGTTGATTAATGGTTTTACAGTGGATTTTCTTGCATGATTTCACTCTTGAATTGCATGGTTTTACACTAGCACTACACACCCTCTAAGTATTTGATAAAATGTCCAGATGTTGTTTCTTGATGAATTAAAGGTCCAAAGCATAACATATGATATGAGTAACTATATGATAATGAAAAGAGCTTGTGTATATGATATATTCTATATAAAGTGTTGCATTAGACCATGCCTGATCCATGTAACGTAGTTGAGGGGTTAATATCTCAAACATCAGGTGGTAGGTGAGATTGCCACTAAGCTAGAAGAGGGGTTTGTACCTCACACACTAGGGTGATGGGTGAAATCATTACTAACCTATATGAGGGGTTTTGTACCTCACACACTAGGGTGATGGGTATGATCATCACTAACCTAAGATGAGGGGTTTGTACCTTACACACCAGGGTGATGGGTGATATCATCATCAACCTACCAAGGGGTTTGTACTTTGGAATTCTAGCTTGGTCTCTTATACACATATGATATCCTATATGAGCATGAGTTTCTTAAGCATAATTTACTTATGCATTGATCATAATGCCATATTGTTATATTATGTCTATTGCCTATTATTATGCATTTTGATTAAGGTACCTATCTCTTGTTACATTGCATCCTACATACTTAGTACATTCAAACGTGCTAATGTACTCTTGCCTACATGATATCATCATGTAGGAACCGGTGCCCAAGTAGATCATCCTGCTCCTCCACATGGCTAGTTCGGTACTACTCAAGCTAGTTTGTGAGTCCTCCAATTCGGGGACCTTAGTCTACGTTGCTCTTATTATGTATTGAGATACTCTTCTTTATTTTCTATTTTGACTATGAGGGTGAAACCGGTTGCTTTGTCTTGGTCCCCACTCGTATCTAAGTATTAGCGGTGTTTGTTGGACATGTTATGTATCTATGATCTGAGCTTTGATTCTTTGTCTTTTGATTATGATGCTATGCGAGCTTTCCCCTTAGCCTCATTGCATCTATTCGTACTCTTTATGTCTTTTATATGCTTCCGCAACCAATGATGTGTAATGATAAGTGAAGAGGCTTGTTTGGGATTTCTTCGGGTTCCCTATTCGCTGTCTCATGTCTACACCCTAGGATTGGGTAGTGAAACGCCCCAAAAACACCCCCAAAATGTGCTTTGGAAATGCCCATAATTGTAATTTTCGTATATCTCAAAATGGGGGGGAGGGGGGAACTGATTAGGAAATGGATATAACCAAGATTTTAGAGGACTCACAGCAAAATTTCATTTTCAAAAAGATTTCAAAAACAGAAGGCATCTGCGATGCCTTCGTGACGCGAACCCATCGCGGAGGTGTGTCTGCACTTCCTTAATTTTTTCCAGTTTCGGCCCAAAACATTAGGGTCTTGGCCCAATGCCCTCCTATGCATAAAATACTTAAACTTAGCCATTTTTCAACTATATATCATTCAAGACACTCTCAAAACCCTCTCTAACACTTAACCAAATATTTCATCCAAATTCAAGTGTCCCAAGCTTAATTCCGAATCTCAAGAACTTCTTTCAAACTTCAAGTTCACTTCAAGTCTTCATCAAGGAAATCACATCACTCATGGTGCCCAATCTTCCTTTTATGAAAATTGCATGTTTCCAAGTTGTGTTAATTATGTTATTACTTATTATGAATTATTATTACAAATTATGTTGGGGTTTTATCAAATGTTGATTGGAATCACATGTCTACCTATTTCAAGCATATACTATGAGATCATTTGTCTATTATGACTATGCATATTTTGGGCTATGAAATTATGATATATTATGAGATTTGACAGTGGATTTCAAGGTATCTTACATAAGGATTTTACTATGTGTTGGTGGGTTGATTTACATTAAGTTTTCTCACATTATTTCACTCTTGAATTGCATGATTTTTAACTAGCATTGCACACTCGCCAAGTGCTTGATAAAATGTATTGACAAGGATTCTTGAGCTATAGATGATCTATTGCATGGATTATGAATCAAGTGACTATATTATGATTAAGGGATTGTATATATGTTTTGGATTCGTAAAAGTATCTATAGTATTGCAAGTTTACCATACCTTGTTGGGGGTTGGCATGCCCAACCACCTTGTTGAGGGGTTGTAAAGGCTTAATCACCTTGTCAGGAGGTGGCATGCCCGTATTACTACGTTGAGGGGTATGTATGTCAATCACCTTGTCGAGGGATGGTATGCCCATACTACCACAGCGAAGGGTATGTACCACAATCACCTTGTCGGGGGGTGGCATGCTTGTACTACCATGTTGAGGGTTACGTACCTCAATCACCTTGCCGGGGGTAGCATGCCCGTACTACCATGTTGAGGGGTATGTACCTTAATCACCTTTTCAGGGGGTGGCTTGCCTGTACCACCACGTTGAGGGCTAGGTACCTCAATCACCTTCTAAGGGGGTGGCATGCCTTGGAGTTCAAGTGATAGTTTGCTTGGGTTGTGTTGATATAGTCTCTTCCTACACATGTAGTCTATATTTGCAAGTTATATGATTTACAAGCATGTTTTCCTCAAGCATTGATCATGCATGCCATAGTGATATTAAACTCATCTAATGCTTATGATTATGCATTTTGGCAATGTTGCCTATTTCTTGTCGCATTGCATCCTACATACCTAGTGTATTCAAGCATACTAACGTATACTCTAGGCCCACATGATATTACCATGTAGGAGCACCTCTCGATTAGTTCGGTGCTTTGGAGATACGCTTTTGTGAGTCCTCAAGTCCGAGGATGCTATCTATGTTACTCTTACCTTTTGTTACTTCCCTTATGTTGAACACTTGATACTATGAGGGTGAACCTGGAGAGTGTCTTGGCCCCCGTTCCAATCTACATTTAGAGGTTTTTTTAGAACAAGTGATGTACTTATACTTTGAGCTTGACTCTTGAGTATTTTATGTTTTTTCAAAGACTTCCCTTAGTCCCTTTCCCCTATTTATATCTCTTCTTGTTGTTATTTTGCTTCAACGACCAAGGGCGTGTGATTGATATGTTAAGAGGCTTGTTTGGGGTTCTCCATTCACCGTGTCACTTCTTGGCCCAAGGCCTGGGTCGTGACACCTAATCATGGTGCCAACACAAATCTTACCCACTCATTCAGACATATACCCATGTCATCATCCCCACATCACACAAAACAAGCATTCAAACACATATATGGTAATTTGGGACATGAGTTGGCAGGTGCAACATGAGTTCACTTCCCTATGGTTCCAACTGAATCAATATGGCCTAAACATGATCATGCTCCTATTTGATTGGAAACCAATTCACATAAATACTCCATTAACAGCTATCCAAACAAGTAAATAACATGTTATCATAGGCATTTCATCACAAATTCAACTATATAGCATTCAACTTAGGCCTAAACAATTTATTCAACAAATGGCAACCCTAATTTCTCATTCACCACCCATATTTAAGCATAAATAGCAAGACTAAATACAAACCCATTCATATTCTTCAACCTCATTAGTCACAAACATGGAGATTTTAATGGTGAAAATCAAATCAGGAGCCTTACAAAGTGTGTACATGAACTTGATGAAGAAAATGGGAATGAATGACGACAAAATCCTAGTGGCCAGAATTTGCTCGCCAAAAATAGCGTCGGAGTACTGAAAAAATTGTTGGGAAAATATTGGGGGAAAAAATTGGAGTAATCCCTGGTAATTAGGGTTAAATATGGATTCAAAGTAATTTTTACCCCTATTTATACCTTACCGAGTTCACCTTCAAAAATTACTGAGTCAAGTCTACGAAACCCAGGATACGAGTCGTAGCTTGGTTTACGACTTGTAGGTCTTCATCACGTAGACCATCCAACACTTAGAAACATCTGAAATCATACCTAGGTTCTACGAACCCCATTCACAACTTGTAGTGTGAGATACGAGTCGTAAAGTTGGCTCGTAGATGGTGTGCGCTTTTAATCCTGCTCACTGTAACTCTCTACATGACACGGTTACAAGTTATAAAGTGCAATACGACTTGTCCTCCTGATCGTAGAGACTGCTTCAGATGCAAATCTCAACAAATCTGCAATTCTTGTCCAACACCTGCACATCCTTCTCAAAACACACCATTATCCAAAATACAACCAATCCAATGTCCAAAAAAAACAATCAAAACACAAATAACCAGTCAACTCAAAATTCAAAAACTGAAAATAAACTCATAATCAAGTTAAACATGAAAAATGCTTGGGTTGCCTCCCAAGTAGTGCCTGATTTAATGCCATGTCATGACTCAGTCATCTTGAGGACTCAGAATTACACAACAGCCCAAACTTCACTCTTAAGTTCATCTGGATGCTTCATAGATTAGCGAATGTCAAAAACCACTTCTTTATCATTCACCCTTAATTTGAGTTGACCGGAATCCATATCCACCATGGCTCTCCCTGTGACCAAAAATGGTCTCCCAAAGATAATAGGGACCTCAAAATCAACTTCACAATCAAGAATTACAAAATTCGTTGGGAATATGAGTTTGTCCACTTTCACCAACACATAAAAAAGTATTCTCTCCGATTTATTTATTGTTCAATTCGCCATTAATAACCTCATCCTTGTAGGCGTAGGAGAACCCAAACCAAGCTTTTTTAAGGCTGCAAGAGGCATTCAATTTATACTAGCACCCAAATCGCATAATGCCCTTGCAAACTCTACATCACCAATGGTACAAGGGATAGTAAACGCACTGGGGTCTTCCCTTTTTTGAACCAAGGACTTAGTGGTAATGGCACTACAATGCTGGAGCTCTTGCGAAATCTTTTGGCTTACCGTGTGCTTCTTAGTCACCAAATCCTTCATATATTTAGCATACTCGGGCATTTTCTCCAATGCTTCGATAATGGGAATGTTGATGGACAATCGCTTTAAAAGTGAGAGGAAATGTTTGAATTTACCGTCCTCCTCATTTTGTTTGAGTCTTTGGGGAAAGGGAGAAGGACTCCTTGGGATGACCCTACTCAGTTCTAGCTCCTTAACCTTTTTACTGCTCACCCTATCTTTGTTGCCTTCCTCTCCTTCATTCTCAACCTTCTCCACAATTGTCTCTTCATGCACATCATCCACAACTGGCAGCATTGGAGGATCAATTGTACTCTTACCTCTCCTAGTCATGACTGCCATACAATGCCCATCATTCTTCGAGTTTTGAAATGTATTGCTTGTCAATGTACTTGTTTGGCGTTGATTCAATTGAATAGACAGTTGGTCGAATTGTTGCTCGAGTTGCTTGATGGTGATCAAATGAGACTCTATCATTTGATATATGCTAGAGATATCATATTTCATTCCCTTTAAGGTCTCATCTTGGGTTTCGACCTTTTTCATCAATTCGGTCATATATCTTTTCAATCCTTGAATTGCTAGCCCCGGCATCACGATTCTTTGGTGGCACATACGGACCACTCCCAAAACCATATCTTCTACCCCACTCAACTTCTGGCATCCTATTCCTTTCAAAATAACAACCATGGTTATCTCTATAAGTACCTTCTCGATTGTAAGTCCAACCTTGGTTTTCGAAACCTTGATGCCAATAGTCTGCATTGGACCCTTGGACATCGTCCCAAAACCCACGGCTTGATCACTCATAGAATAAGCATCCTCATCATAATAATGTTCTTCATACATGGGCACTCAAAAGGAGGTTGGTGGACTACCGCATGCACTCTTTCATGATTTTGCTTAACCACCAAGTCCATACTCGTGCGGAGTTGAGCAAGTTGTTGCGTGATCTCCTTGTTGATCAAAGCTTGCTCTGAACTGGTATTCACCGCACATGAGCTCCTTGTAAAAGCTCTCTCCCTTTGCCCCCATGCTCTGTTGGTTTTGACCACTTGCTCCATTCTCTCGACAATCCTTGTGAATGGTTGATCAAAGAACATAACCCCCATTATAGTGTTGGCCCAAGCTTGACTATATTCATTAAAGGCACAAGAGAAAATCTCTACCAAGGCATCATCAACAATTTTGTGATTTGTGGCGCTTCTCAAGCACTTTGTAAACCTCCCCCATATGTACTAATCGAATCACCCAACAATTGCTCAAAATTATTGATTAGATCGTTTAATTTGAGCTTCTTTGATCTTAGGAAGTACCTTTCCAAAAAGGCCTTCTGTAAATCTGCCCAACTGGTGATTGAGCTTTGTGGAAATTTCGATAGTCATGCCGCTACATTATAAGTAAGAGAGAGAGGGAACACACGCAACCAATAGCATCCATGGAAAGATTTTGCGACCCCATCACGCTCTTACACACAAAAGCTACATTATGCAAATGGCTATGAGGATCCTCAGAAGGTAGACCCACAAACAAACCGTGATTCTAAAGCATTTGGAGCAATCCACTTAACACCATGAACTTAGTGTCAGCCGGTAATGGTGGCAACACTATAGCCCCCGTCATGTCCATGGCCATGGGATTCAATCTATATTGATTCCTTCCATAGGCATTCTTATTGAAATCCCTAGGTTGTGGCCTATTCTCCAATGGTGGTGGATTGTCATCCCTGTCCTCAACATCATCATTCCCATTTATAGATTTATTAACCACGATATTAGCATTTGCTTGAGCCATTATCCTTGCAACCCTTTGGATCTCAAAATCAATTGGAGCTAAGGGAATGCCTTGAATCCTTATATTAGGCATACAAAACCTAGTATACCCTGCAAAGAAATTAAACAACCAAAAACAAAAACAAAAGTAAAATACAAGAGAACTAAGAAATTAACACTTGAATTATACTACTAGTGAAACCAAATCAAAGTATCACTGTATCCCCCGGAAATGGCACCATTTTTCTTGATGAACGCTCAAGACATGCCTTTATTTCAGGGTCAAAGCAATCGTCAAAGTAAAATCCTAACCAAGGTTAGGGTCGAATCCCATAGGTAATACGAGAATTTTACAATTTGGTTCACCGATAATCAATTCAAACATCAACTACTTGATCTCTAAAAAGGGAGAGGGGTTTGCAATGATTGGTAGAAAATTAAACAAAACTAATAAAAAGGAGAGACAATTAAATTGGAGAGCAACTTGGGTAATTATGTTCCCCATGATTCCCTAACTTAATCTACTGGGATAACACAACTCTCAATTAGGACATTGGATATAGGATGGTAATTTAGGTTCTTCCATTCCTCTTCTAAAGGTGAAGGTCGAATTTCACTATGGGACTTGGCCAGTCTCCATAGTGTGCCAAACTGACCATTACCCATTGTCTCAGTCAACCTCTCCTTGCCGATTTCAGTTGATTAGACGAGAACACATCATCAAATTATGTTCATCATTCCCTTTTCCTATTCATCACTACCTGGATCGGGATCATGACACTAGGTGGGATCTAATATTTGTCACTATTAGAACACATGCAAAATGAAGAGAAATGGCTAATACATGCAAATACCTAACTCAAGAATTGCAAATAATCTGGATTTTCTAAGTTAAATTCTCATGGTTCCCATAACCGCAAGTTGTGAGTTTAGCTACTCATAGCTTGGGCAACTGAATAAACAACGAATATGGAAGACATAGTTAAGCACTTACCCAAAGAGATTGAAGAATAATAAAACCCAATGTGTATTTAAAATCACAAATTACTTGAAAGATGTAATGAAACCACAAATAAATCTAATCTCCAAAATTTTGTCTCGAAAGATAAATTCTAAAGAAAAATACTCTCTAATTTAATGCTCTCTACAATCTATGTAAAACATTCTGCTAAAACCATAAAATATACTATATATAGTATTTACAAACAAGTCCCTAAATTAATTAGAAAATTGGTCGGTGTCTAATACGGGTCGCAGTTTCGACTCGTAACTCGAGTTACGAGCCGTAATCGGGATTTCGTAGTTAGACTCTTTAATCTTTGCTGATATGGAACACCATTATGACTTATAATCTATTCTACGACTCGTATTAACCTCTCATAGTCTTCAACTATACTTCTTGGTCCAAGTTCAATCAACACTAGAAATCACTATGGGTCATCCCTATACGACTCGTAGAGGGTACTGCGGGTCGTAACTGGGTCTCATGTGGCTATCCTTCAAGTTATCAGATCTTGCCCTTTAAGCACTGAAAATCCCTATGAACCACCTCTATAACTCATAGACTGAGCTACGACTCGTAGAGGATCTCGTATGTCCTAAAAATCAGCAAAACCTGTAACTTTTCCCAAAATTATGCCAACCTATTTTCCTGCAAAAACAAACACACAAACACATAAAAGCCATATAAGTTGCATTGAGAACACACAAAATCCTAAGGTTTAGGCATCAAATGTGTTGTATTTTGACAACACATCACAAGCCCAAATTAATGAAGAGACTGCAACAACTTGCTCAGCTTCGCACAAGCATGGATGTTGTGATCAAGCAGAACCATGAGAGATTGAATGTGGTGGTTCAATGTATGATTTTGAGCTTAATTTGGTAAGTGTCAACTCAATTGAATCAGCGTCAGAAGGGTATATTGCCTAGCAACACAGTGCAAAATCTAAGAATTAGGGGCAATGTATGGCAGTTAGTACTAGAGGTGGCAATAGCACTATTGATCCTCCTATGCCGATTGATGAGGAAGATGTTTGTGAGAAGATAGTTGCAAATAAGGATGTGGTTGAAGGAGATGGTTGTGTCAAGAATGGAGTGATTGAAGCAGCTAAGAGCCACAAAGGTATAAGACCATCCCAAGGCCTCCTCCTTCTTTCCCTCAAAGACCCAAAAAGAGAGAGGAGGAAGGCAAGTTCAACCACTTTTTCTCTATGCTTAAGCAGCTATCTATCAACATCTCTCTCATCGAGACTTTGGAGAAAATGTTGGGAAATGCCAAGTATATGAAGGACTTGATCACCAAGAAGCGCATTGTGAGTCAGGAGCTTTTTCAAGAGCTTTAACAATGCAGTGCTATCACTACTAAGTCCTTGGTTCAAAAGCGTGATGATCCAGGTGCTTTTACCATACCTTGAACTATTCGCAAAGGAACTATGTGATTTAGGTGCAAGTATCAATTTATATTTCCTGCAGATTTTGTGATCATTGATTATGAGGTTGACTTTGACGTCCCAATCATCTTAGGAAGACCATTTCTATCCACTGGGCGAGCTCTACTAGATCTCGGAATTGGCTAAATCAGGTTTAGATTGAATGATGAAGTGGTTGTATTCGACATCCATCAGTCGATGAAGAATCCTAATGAGCTCAAAACTGAGGTTTGGGTAATTGGTGAAGTACAGTAGCCAATTTGTTTAAGTCATGTCACGATAATAAATCAGGCGCCTATCATGATGCAAGCCTAAGGCCTAGACGTGATACGATGAATGGGGAACCCAAACAAATTCCAAACAAGCCTCTTACCGTATCAATCACACATCCTCGATCACGCAAGCAAAATAAACAACACAAGGGATATAAATAAGGGAAGCGGGACTAAAGAAAGTCATGATATTCATGAAATATTTCAAGAGTCGACCTCATAGCATAAGTACATCAAATATTCCAACAATATCTCAAACATAGATTGGAGCAGTGGCCAAGACACTTTCCAGGCTCACCCTCATAGTATCAAGTTTCAACATGAAGAGATATTAAATAGTAAGAGTAGCATAGCTAGGGTCCCCGGATTTAAGGACTCACCAAAGTTTATCTTCAAAGAAATGTGAAACTAGCCATGTGGAGGATGATCAAGAGGTGTTCCAGTTCCTACATGGTAAATCATGTAGGCATAGAGTATGCGTTAGTATATTTGAATGTACTAAGTATGTAGAATGCCATGCAACAAGACGTAAGCCAACATAGTCAAAATGCATAATCATAAGTAATGGATAAGTATAATATCAATATGGCATGCATGATCAATGCTTGAAATAAAACATGCTTGTAAATCATATAACTTGCAAAATATGTAATACATGTGTAGGAAGAGACCATAACCAACATAGACCATAAGTCTTGGAGAGGGTTTTGAGAGGGTCTTGAGTGATATAGAGTTGAAAAATGGATAAGTATAGGTGTTTTCACGCGTAAGTGGACATGGGGCTATGACCCCAATGCCCTTTAGCCAAAATGCAAAACTGAGGAAAAAGTTGAATGGTCCGCATTTGGTCCGCGATGTGAACCCAGCGCAAGGCCCAATTTGTACTGCTTCACACCTCTAGCACGTCGCGGCTAGAGTGCAAATAGACACTGGATAAGCAAAATTTGTGAAATTTATTTTTCTCTACGGATCCTCTAAAATTTGGGTTATACCTATTTCCCACTCAACTATGCCCCCTGATCGACACGCACAAATTTTGACTTATATGGAAGTTATGATTATGGGCATTTTTGAAGCACATATTTGGGGTGTTTCAGCTACCTAGGAGGCAACCCAAGGTTTTTGATGTTATAGCATAGTTATAGATTTATTTTCAGTATTTTGATTCATAGGTTACTGTTTTTGCTTGTTTTGATTGCAATTTCTGACATTGGGTTGGTTGCATATTAGGTAATTGTGTATTTCATGAAAGGTATGCAGGTGAAGGACTAAGTCAGCAGATTTGGCTGAGAAAAGCATCAGGTTTAGTTTCTACGACTGGGTCTACAAGTCATAGAGTAGTTTTTACGACTCATACCGCATCTCGTAGAAACTTTTAGTGAGCGGGAAGATTGTACACTCCAATCCACGAGCCAACTTTACAACTTGCAGATCAATCTACGAGTCGTAAATGGGGTTCATGGATCTCAGGTAAGTTTCTAAATTTTTCTAACTGTTGAGGGTTCTACAAAACCATAACTTATGAGTCATAGATCCATCTACAACTCGTAGTCAAGGTTTTGTAAACCCAAACCCAGTAATTTTAATAGCCGACCTGGTAAAGATATAAAAGAGGGGTCAAATTATTTTGACCCAACTTTTGACCTAATCGACTTCAAATCATTCAATCATTTCCTTTCCCACTATCTTCTAATCAATTTCCCACTATCGTTGACTATTCTTCGGCAAGATTTTCTTGCATCTAGGGTTTTGTGATTATTTACCTTCTCTCTTTTCTTCAAATTCATCACTATTCTTGGTAAGTTTATTGGTTTAATGTTAATGTCAAAATTTACCTTGTCCCTAATTGTTTGATTTTATGATTGTGATAAGCTGAGTGTTTAAGCATGAAATTCTTGTTGAATTTGAATTTTGAATGTGAAATTAGGGTTATCCTTGATTGAATTATTTAATTGATTCTGGAAATTGGGTATATTTGGCTACGGGATTGATAATTGTTGCGCCTATGGGATCATCCACCATGTTTGATTGAACGAAATTGAATAGTTTATGATTATAAATTGGCTATTGATAACATAGGATCATGATATTGTTTGAGTTCAGTCGAGATTGTAGGGAAATTGGTGCTTATTCATTTTTCGATGAGGTGAGTTTATGTTGAGATTGTTGTGGGAAATGGTTGTTATGCACTACACATGTGGGTGTGTTTGTTCTTGCTTCAATACTGGTAGAATTAGTGTTTGAAATGTTCTTTGGGGTCTATGTGATGGACTTAAAAACTGAGATTTGGTTCACGAGTGTCTTTTACAACTTGTAGAGCAATCTACGAGTCATAATTGCCCCTCGTAGGAAATTCTAATGTCTTGATGTTCTGAGTGTCCATCAGATGAGACCTTCTATTAGTCGTGCATCACTGTACGACTAATAGATAGCTCTCATAGATCCCTACCTATTTTTAATTACTCTTTGGAATTTTATATGATCCCAATCTACAACTCATAAACCACTTTACGAGTTGTACCTAGGTCTTATAGACTTTTCTAGTGACCAATATTGTTCTGAAGCCCTACTCTACAAGAGCTCTTTACGACTCGTAGTGCTCACTATGACTCGCAAAGGAGGAGCTTTCGTAGAACCCTTATAAAACTGATTCAGATTACTATTGCATTTTATTTCTTGATTCTTAGGGCTAATTATGGTGTGTTTATATCTATGTTTCAGATATCATGGCCCAAAAACAAATAGCTCAATGATCGAGGCCTTTAAGAGGAAGCCCATGGATGAGCCTACTGATTATGAACAGACCCTTCAATCGAGTGGGTCACTAGAGATCCTCGATGTCTCACCAGACCTCGAGGCTGAGGTACCAAAGACCAGAGTAGCCGCAGCCAGAGCTGGCTGTACTCAAGCTTAGGTTGCTAGTCCTTTCCAGTCTGACGAGGAAGGTAGTGATGAGAGTGGGAGCACATGCCACAGGTGACTCCTTCTAGAGAGGAGCCTAGTTCTAAAAAGGGCTCCGAGGAAGGAGCAGATGTCGAGTCCTCCATCGCACCATAATCATCAGCAGCACCGGATGCCCATGCTAATCGGTGGTGCATTGATGGCATGGACATGATTTTTCATGAGGGCATGCAACCAAAGGAGCTGGATGAGCCTACCCGTTCTATATATGAGGAGGCTAGGGTGATTTCAGATGGACTTAGTCGTGTCCTAGGTCTGCAGCACACAATGATATATTCTGGGCTTATGTGGCTGACAAAGTCACTTGGACGACACTCCCTTGGTTTTGGTGAGGGTGTTCTACGCTTCATACGTAGCCACCATTCAGCGTAGTATTCATAAGGGGAAGAAACCTCTCACCCAGCCCAAGCTTAGAGAGACATGAGTGAGAGGTCGGCGGGTAGACATTTCTGAGGAGACTATCTGTCGTATGCTTTGTGGTCCCGAGTACTGTGAGCCAGATCTACAGCAGAGTTTGATTACAAGTTGGGGCAGGCCAGGAATGCATTTATTATGAAGGATCCTGAGCATCAGACAACACTACTGAGATAGGTGTGAAGTTATATTGCAGAGCAGGGTCCGGAGCCTGCTTGGGTCACCACCCACACTGAGACAATAGTAAAGGCTTCCCTCAGGCTCCCCGCCAATTTTGGTGGGTGATTGTTAGATTATGCATCCAGCCGATCTTTGTAGATAATACACTTACGCTGGAGTGTGCAGTTTTTGTTGCCAGCATCTTGGCTGGTTATGAAATTAATTGGGCCCAACTCGTATATGAGTCTGTAGTGAAGAGGGCCACCTTAATCCTATTTCTAGTTTTGTTCTACAGACTCTGTATAGAGTCGAGGGTGGAGATTTTGCATCAGTTGGATCTGTTAGTTGAGGCCCAGCATACTTTGAAGCCCAGCCTAATAAAGGTTGATGAGAACCCAGTGGAACTCTGAAGAGCACATCCTCCACCTCCGGCAGAGATGTTTGATCCGGTGGCACCACCTAAGGGTTTGGAGACTTCCCCTACTACCACTACTGCTACTACTAAAAAGGAGAGACCCCTGCAGCCCGAGGTAGTCATTGAGAAGGGTCCCACTATTGTTGCTACCGCACCAGAGGCCACTACGTCATAGACTCCTACAACAAGCATGGTCTACCTGTCCTCTATCTCTATTCAGGCCATAGCGCGTAGACTATCACATGCTGAGTCATAGCTGGCATAACGTATTCAGCAGATTAGGCCATAGGTCCGGTAAGCTATTACAAACTCAAAGGAGTGGAGTTAGACATTAACTGTTGCTACTATTAAGGATCGTGTTTCTACAGTGGATGCCCATATCCATTCCTTGAGGAGTGGGTTCAAAAGAGATTGGCTGAGGTCTGGCTTTCATATTTACCAACCTCGCAAAATAGAGATCTAGGCACTTAGGGCTAACTTGACAGCATCACTTGCGGCACTAGTTAAATTGCTAGAGGAGGCATCTCTAGTGTTGGTACTTAATTTTTTTGCTCACGACGAGCCTACCGATTCTTCCTTTGGGTGGAGACCTTGTAGGATGATGATCCAATGGACAGAGGGGTATGTTTGAGAGCAGATGAGAAGGATGTGGAGCGTGCCTTGAGGGAGTCGAGGGGTGAGGTGGAGATGAGGCTAACTCGTGAGCATGATTAGTTATGGAGTATTGTCCCCTCCGAATAGAGTATCAAAGCTGAGGAGACTACCCCATAGGAGGGGGATGGCCAGACTCAGCCCGAGACCGGTGTTAGGTGCCGGGGTATGGTTTCTGACCCCTATGCATTCTATTTTTGCTTGATTTTGTGCATTGGGGACAATGCACATCTTTTTCGATAGGGTGTGTATAGTTATGGGCCTAAGTGAAGTTTGAGTAGCTTGTCTGTGTTCTTTTTCCTCGTGGATATTTAATTTTTGTTGATCCAACACGTTTAGGATGTTTAGATAATATGTGTAGCATATAGTGCTAATACATATGGCATATAGCATGTTTTTATGTTTTGTTTTGGAAAATGGTACCCACCAAATAATATTTTGATTAGTAGTTAAACGGAAACCATGCTTGTATAGGTGTTTTGAAATATTTTTTCAAATAAGTGAGGGTAATTTGAGATGAGAAGCATGATTTGTGAGTCTTGTGTTGATAATGTATGTTGTGCCATGTGAGTGTGAGTTTATTTTGCTAGATTCATACATCTTTTGCTAATTCAGAAATTGTCATGTCACTCTAAGTTAGATTGTTGATTAAATGGATGAGGAAGGATCTTAGGCCTTCGTTCTTTAAATAGTCCACTTTAGCCTAAAAATGACCAGCCAAATGATGTTTTATCCCTTGTTCAAAATATTTAAGCCTTACATTTACCAATTCTTTCAAAACACCTAATTAATCTAGCCTTATCTAGTGATAAACCTTGAAATTGCCCCTGGTCTTTCCTTGAGCATCGTGAACCTTGACTGAAGCATAAAGCTTAAGTTGAGGGTGGCTACGAAAAGTGGCCCTGGTTCAGAGGAGAGATATTATGTACTTCAATACAAGCTAAAACCCTAAGTTGAGGGTGGTCGGTGTAAGGGCAAAGCATAAAAAGAAGAGGTGAGCTAGCAGTGAAGAGAAAAAGAATAAAAATCATGTACCGGCTACAAGAAAAAGGAAAGATGCCTTATACATGAGCTAAAAAGCAAAATTATGTGTACAAACAAGGCAAAAGCTAAAAAATGAGAAGAAAACACCCAGAAAAGCTTAATATAGGAAAAAGGGAGAATAAGGTGAAAAATAGCATAGTTGGTGAGGTGAAAGTGATGAAAAACGCAGTTTCAAGGAGGGCCTTTAGTCACTATTTTTCCAAAATGCTGTACCAAAGCCCCGTGAGCCTACATTACAAGCCTAGAAAGTCCTAGAGTGATCCTAGTCCAGTTAGTTGAAGGTCTGAGTCATTAATATAAGCCTATGGTATTAGTCATCATGCATGAATATCTTTTGTGAGAGTGAGTGTTCTTGCACAATTCCATGATTAAATATGGAATCATTATCGAGTGTAAAATATGGAACTTCTTTCTATGAGGACACTTGCATTGCATTGTTAGCATTTGACTTCATCAGTGATTGTGAATTGTTGATATTCTCTTGCTTGTCATAGTTGTGTTGTCACGTGCACCAGTTTTCAATTGTTTGCTAAATAGCTATCTGATCCTATTTGAAATATTGATGTGGATATCTAAGTTTGAATTGTATGTGATGTATGCCATTGAGTTGAGGTTTGTGTATTACTATATTGTCTATACAAATGGAGTCGTCGCTTGAGGACAAGCAACAATTTTAAGTTGAGGGTGTTGATGTGCTGTCAAAATACAACACTTTTGATGCCTAAAACATAGGATTTTGTGTGTTCCCAATGTGACATTTATGGCTTTTATGTGTTTTTGTGTTTAATTTTACAGGAAAGTAGGTTGGCCATGACTTGGGGCAAAATTGTGGAGTTCTCTGATTTTTGGTGATTTACGAGATCCTCTATGAGTCGTAGAGCATTCTACGATTCGTAGAGGTAGTTTTGTGATAAATTCCAGTGAAGGATCATATCTGAAGATCAGTTGTACGAGACCTCTATACGAGTCGTAGAGCATTCTACGAGTTGTATAGATCAGTTTCATCAAGATTTCCAGAGAGGGATGATTTGAAGAAGTTGAAGCCTACTAGATTGAGGTATGAGTCATAAATCATTTTACGAGTCGTGAAGATGGTTCATATAAGAGAAGTCTAAGATCTCAGAAGCTGATTACGAGACCCTAATTACGATCGTAAATCACATTACGAGTCGTAAAGACCTTTAGTAAAAGTCGCTGACCAGTTTTTCTATTTTATTAAGGACTTATTTATAATTACTATAAATAGTATTTTAGGTTATTTTTCAGAGAGAGCTGTGAGACTCATTGTAATTAGGGTTAGAATACAATACTTAGAGAGAAAATTGAGAGAATACACTTGTGAATTGATTGGATATTCAAATCATGTGATTCTCAATAAATTTTGGATTTCTTGATTCTCAATTCAATTGGGTAAGGATTTAATTATGTTTTCTCAATTCATAATTTCTTCATCTACCCATAGCATTAGTTGTTAAATCCACAACTTGGGGTTGTGGGAACTATGAAGATCTAACCAAGTAAACCAGGGAAATTTGCAATTCTTGGAATGTGTATTTGCATGTATTAATCAATTCTCTTTGTTTTGCATGTTTTCTAGTGGTGGCCAATATTAGAACTTGCCTAGTGTTTCTTACTAGACCAAGGTAGTAATTAATAGGAAAAGAGATTGATTAACAAAATTCGATGATGTGTTCTCGCCTAATCAACCGAACTGGGCCAAGGGGTGGTTGACTGTGACTATAGGTAATGGTTAGTATTGCACAATATGGAGATGAGCCAAGTCACATAGTGAAATTTGCCTCTCACTTTTGACCAAAGGGCTTGGTGAACTTAAATTACCGTCCTGCATGCTATACTCTAGTCGAGAATTGGGTTATCCGGTGATACTAAGTTGGAGAATCATAGGGAACACAATACACAAGTTGCTCTCTATTGTTGATTCTCTCCTGTTATAGTTAGTTTAGTTTGTTTTCTTATTGATTACTCAAAACCCCCCTCCCCTTCGGGGAATTGAGTTTGGTTTATTACTTGGATTGCTTATTTGTGAATTCTCATGAGTCTACGTATACCCTGTGGGTTCAACCCTAACCTAGGTTAGGTTTTTTATTTTGACAATGGCTACTTTATGCTAAAAAAAAGAGGTGTAACTTGAGCATGATCAGTTTTGTGGGTGGTTACTCCCGATTAAGCAAATCTAGCTCTAGCTTAGCTTGACGTCTAGGACCATAGGACGCCCCTAGAGCATTCACTGTCTCCTCATAACCTGGGATACCATCACTATCTAAGTTCATCAGCACTACCTCCAAAGTGTCAACACCTAACCTTACTTTGAGTGGCATTTCTGGCATAGCATCATCAATAGTCTCGATAATAGAAACCACTCTCACATCATTGTCTTTCCTTCCTTGCTAACACATGTTGAATACGACCTCATCTTTCCAAAATCTGAACTTAAGTAGGCCCTTCTCCATATCCACCTAGGTGCATCCAATAGCCAAGAAGGGCCTTCCCAAGATAATAGGAACTTCAAAATCAACTTCACAATCAAGGATCAAAAAGTCTGTAGGGAATACAAATTTTTCCACTTTCACCAACACATCTTAGAGTATCCCTGGGTTCTTCACCGTGTGATCTGTCATCAACAACCACATGCTAGTAGGAGTAGGGGCTCCCAATCCAAGCTTCTTGTAGACTTCAAGGGGCATCATATTGATATTGGCACCTAAGTCACATAGTACCCTTACGAACTATACATCTCCAATGGTGAAGGGTATGGTGAAAGCACCTAGAGCTTTGCGCTTCTGAACCAAGGACTTTGTAGTGACAGCAATACAATGTTGAAGCTATTGAGAAAGCTCATCACTCACATTGTGCTTTTTGGTGACTAAGTCTTTTATATACTTCGCATACCCTTGCATCATCTCCAATGCCTCGATGAGAGGGATGTTGATCGAGAGCTGCTTTAGCAGGGAGAAAAAGTGGTTGAACTTGCCTTCCTCCTCCCTTTTTTAATTCACTGAGGGAAAGGAAGAGGGCGCCTAGGGATGGGCTTATACTTCTATGGCACTTCTGCTACTTCACTCACCCCATCCTTGCCACGATCATCTCCTTCATCCGCTTCTTTTGCTGCAACCATCTCCTCATGAACATCTTCTACATCAACCGGCATAGGAGGGTTAATTGTGATCTTTCCACACCGAGTAGTGACTGCCATACACTGCCCTTCATTTTTTAGATTTTGCACAGTATTACTAGGCAGTTTACCCCTCTGACATTGATTCAACTAAGTCAACACTTGACTGAACTATTGTTCCAGCTGCTTGATAGCCACAGAATGAGACTCTATTTTCTGAATAATGCTTGAAATACCATATTTCATGCCCCTTATATTCTTACCCTGCGTCTCAACCTTCTTCAACATGCGATCAAACATCTCCTAAATCCTAGAATTGGCAGCACCTGTGTCGCAGTTGTGTGGTGGTGGTGGGGATTGGTGGACCACTGTGTTCACTCTTTCTTGGTTTTGTGTTATTACTAATCCATGCTTGTGCGAAGTGGAGCAAGCTGCTGCATAATTTCTTCATAAATTTTAGTTTACTCTGACCTCATACTGACAATATATGAACTCTTTGTAGAATCTCTGTTCCGCTGCCCCATGCACAATTTGTCTTGACCACTTGCTCCATACATTCTGCAGTCTTTACAAATGATTGATCTAGAAACATGCCCCCCATAAACCTGTCAGCACAAGCCTAACTGTTCTCATCAAGGGCATGGTATAAGATCTCTACCAAGGTGTTATCAACTATCTTGTGGTTAGGGACGCTCTTCAGACATTTTGTAAACCACTCCCAAGAGTACTTATGAATCACCAAGAAGTTGCTCGAAAGTTGTTGATCTTGTCCTTTAACTTGAGCTTCTTCGATCGAGGGAAGTACCTCTACAAAAAGCCATTCTGCAAGTCAGCCCAACAGGTGATTGAACTCTGTGGGAGCTCAGATAGCCACAATGGAACATTGCCCATAAGAGACAATGGGAAGACACAAAGTCCCACAGTATCCATAGACAGATTATGTATCCCCATCACACTCTTACAAACAAATGCCATATTGTGCAAGTGACTATGTGGATCCTCTTATGGTAAGCCCACAAATAGCACACGGTTCTATAAAAGTAACCCACTAGAGAATGTGAACTTTGTGTCGGCCGGAGGTGGTGGCAACACAATAGCTCTAGTCACATCCATAGCCATAGGGTTCAACCTATACTGATTCCACTAGTAAGCGTTAGCGTTGAACTCCTGAGTGTGGAATGTCCTCCAAAGGAGGTAGGTTCTCATTCCTATCATCATCGTTATTGTTCCTATTCAGGGCTGCATTGGTCGTGCTTTCTTGTAGTTCTGTAGATCTCTGGATCAAATGGAGCTAAGGTCTTGCCTTAACTCCGAGTGTTGGGCATACACTACTCGTACACCTTGTAAAGAAAAAAAAAACAAAAAAAAAACAAATGTAAAATAAAGGGAACTAAGGATTAACACTGAAATTGCTAATGAATTTACTAAGTCTAGCCGCATTCCCCGGCAACGGCCCCAAAATCCTGATGTCGCCCAAGTTACACCTCTTTTTTAGAGGATAAAGCGGTCGCTATCAAAAAATAAAATCTAACCAAGGTTAGGGTCGAACCCATATGGAATAAATAGACTCAAGATAAATTTACCAATATGCAACTAACTAACTATCATGAGAGAAAAATCAATAATAGCGAGCAACTAGGGTATTGTGTTCCCTATGATTCCCCAAGTCAGTATCCCCGGATAATATAATTCTTGTCTCGTCTATAGCATACAGGATGATAATTTAAGTTTACCAAGCCCTTTGGTCAAAGGTGACATGAAAATTTCACTATGCTACTTGACCCATCTCTGTAGTGTGTATTACTAACCATTACCTATTAATCCTAGTACAACCTCCTCTTGGCCAAGTTTGGTTGATTAGATGAGAACACATCAAACGAATCCTGTTACGTAATCTCTTGTCCTATTCATTACTAACTTAGTCCAGTCAGTAACACTAGTCGGATTCTAATGTAGGTCACCACTAGAAAACATACAAAACGAAGAGTGATAATTAATACATGCACATACACCTTCCAAGAATTGTGAATTATCTGGCTTTACTTTGTTAGTTCTTCATGGCTCCCACAACCCTAGTTGTGGATTTAGCTACTCATGCTTTGTGTAGATGAAGAGATTATGAATTGAGAAGACATATTTAAACACTTACACAATTTAAGTAGGATCAAGCAAATCCAATGTCAATTAAAATCACAAGCTTGATGATTGAATTAAATCACAAGTGTACTCAAAGACTCTCTCAAAATTTTCCTTCTAAGAATTGTGAGTTCTCTGACCACAAAACCTAAAACTATCAAAAACTGACGTGAATTGGTTAGAACTTCTGAAGAATAACATATTTATAATAAGTAAAAACAAGTTCTAAACAAATTAGGAAAACTAGTCGACAAACTCCACGAAAGCACTCTACGACCCATGAAGGGGGTTTCGTTTGATGAAATTACTGCAAATCCACTTCTCTGATCCTCAGGGAACGAAATGTAGTCTACGACTCATAAATTGCTCCACGACTCGTCTGCATGTTTATAGACTTCAACTTCAGCAAATAGCCCCTCACTGGAATTCCTCACGAAACATCTTTACGACTCATAGAATGCTCTACGAGTCGTATAAGGTCTCGTACAACATCAAAAACCAGCAACTTCTGCAATTTTCCCCCAAATCAAGCCAACCTATAATCCTGCAAATCTAAACACAAAAACACATAAAAGCAACTAAAGTCGCATTGAGAACACACAAAATCCTAAGTTTTAAGCATCAAAGTTATTGTACTTTGGCAACACATCATAACCCTATCACAGAACAACAAGTAATAGGCATCACAAAATAGTTTAACCAAAACCAACATAACCAAAAGCTAATACTAAGCATCCATCAACATAACAATAGCAAAATATCTCCTACCAGAACCTACAACTCACTTGTATAGATATACTACAAACACGATAGAATACACTAACATATTACATCTCTATATACATATACAAAACCCAAATAATATACAAGACAAGTCTTGAATCACAAAAGACAGCCATAAATACAGAAGAAGACTGGACGGATCCATGGATGTCAAATGCTCACCACTAGTCTCCGTATATAGCTATCATAGGAAAAGTCACAATTGTTGGCCTCTACTAGGAGCAGCACCACAAAACAGATGTAGAAATTTAGGGGGTGAGTTCTAGGAAAAAGGTACTTAGTAGGCATCATAGGCCGACTGAGTAAGAATAGTAAATAAGACAGGGATATAACAAATATAACTTCACAAGTATTTAATCATAAGAACCTGAAATACTGTCTAACAAACATGACGACAACCAAGGACTGGATGGATGGGTAGTGATTGATATTGGCGTAAGTGCCAACTATCTAAGCTTATAAGCCAGCAAGTCCCTAATATGCTCAGCTAGTCCACCCAAGCACAATAATAAGGTGCAGTGGTGTAAAGCTTGCATGGAAAATCTTGATGGAGCAAATGAACCGACTACGCATGTATAAGCATAAACCTAATGAAACCTCTGATTTGGACTTTAATCGACACTACAACCTGCTCTGTATACCCATTCCTTATCTCAAATTTGAATTAGAACCTAGTCGTACTTGAACTGACCCCTCTCAAACTCGAACCAAGCATTCATGTCCTGGATATACTCACAAGATAAGGTCAAACGTGGCTTGTGGTTTGCCTTGGCCCATAGGCCTAGACTAGTCCAAAATATTTGTTGGGGCTCGAACCCAACACTATTAGAACTCGAACCCAACACTTTCCAATTCATTGGGACTTGAACCCACACTATACAGACTTGAATTATACCCTTTAACCGAGGGTATAGATAGAACAACATATCCTCGCCTACACACAGTCCTATTAAATGGGAAACAAATGTACAATCATATAAGAGAAAATTGCTAGACTAGACCTCAGGCAATACATTGGATTGGATAACAGGCATGGCGAACTCGGGCAATACCTTTGATTAGACATCAGGGTGTGGCTTAGAATGTAGGCAGTAGGTTGTGTCCTTGATTCCAACACAGACTATGAACCTGATGTGAGCTTGCACCTTTGGTTCTTAGGATGTAACCAAGAATGTACTCTACAAGACCCATGTCTGCTAATCTAGTCTACAAGGAACTACAAGTCATATCGAACGTCAATATAGTTGTATATTGATCCTGACCAACGTATGTCAAGGACATCACTAGCCTAAACCTAGACTAAGGCCCAATAATAAAAACAGAAAGCACAAATATAACAAACTGTGTATATAGTAGTACATGCATGCTCAACACGTCAAACAATAGCCCTTTTAGTTCCTAGTAAATAGAAGTATAGGAAAACAGCCAGTATATGATAAACATCCCATATAAGTCACCCAAGGGATCCTTAACAAGTCAAATCATCATTCTACCAGCCCAAACAACCAATAATACAATGAAAGTTCAACAAACATGCCAACAGATGCTAAAACAGTAATATGAAGTAGCTAACGTAATCATACTCATCATGTAGAGATTTAACCCTTTTCCCTACTTTCTGGTCAGTCAATCCCAAACAAAATTCACATATTCCACTCATTCTAAGAGAAGTAACACTGTAACCTACTTGTATGCTGATAACATGCGCTTCTGTTCAATCCACGGGGGTTGTACTCCTCTTAGCAATATCAAAATGTTGTCAAATTATCAAAATAAGAGTTAGGACATCAATACAGTCATTTGCTATTAATATCTCAATAATACGAAAAATGGGTCTATACTGGCCACATTGGGAAAAGAAAGCCCTATGTCTAAAATTTAAAACAAACCCTGTAAAATGAACCTCATGACTACCCGAACTTGTATTTCAAATTATTGGGCAAACAAAGGCCCAACATGATACTAAACAATTAATTATAAAAGTACATTTATTTTCGATAAAAATCAGATATGGAAGCCAGTTTGACCTCAATTTTCTCTTAAACTTAGCAATTTCAAAAAACATCATTAATACCACTATGTATGCCTCGAAAAACTCTTCAATTGATACTAAAATTTTGCTAAAAACCAATTCAAAATGATCGAGTTATTGCATTCTGAATTTAAAAAAAAAACAAACTTAAATAGCAGTAAAATAGAATTTTCACATCAAACGGAGCACTACCAATCAATTCCGACATTACCAAGATGTTCATCTTCCAAAGACACATAGAATAAACCCAAAATTCACCAAAATCCAACTCAAAATGGATAAAAAATTACATGTCAAATTTTCTGAGAAATCACAATATTATACACCTGTGAAACGGCAAAATTTACCTCAAATGACATTCCAAAAGCAACTTCCAGTATTTCCATGATGTCTCTCATAAAAGAAAATATACAAGTTAGCCTTTTGAATCACCCAAATTGGCTCAGAAATGAGGGAATTATCACTAACAAAAGTTTGCTCTTTCTTTAAACATATCTGGAAACAATTTCTCAACAATTACTCTTTTTCTCGCTCCCTACCCCGTGGTGCTTCCAAGTGGGCCACATCACCCCTCCGCCTTTAATTTTTTGCAACTTGTCAAACTTAATATCAATGCTCTGGCCACATCGAGTGTTAGAAAAATGCAAATCATATATGAACTCTGATTAAAAAATGACACTTTAAACTCAACACTATATTCGAAATTCCAATCGAAGATTATTTTGATCCAATGGGGATCCCACGTCCAAATCTTGAAATCATTCGAGGGGGTAAAATGCACCCAAAAGTCTCGAAAACCAAATAAAAGGTCGTTTTAGGCCAAACTCAACATCCCGGACTAACCGCACTGTCAAAATTCTCATTCGGGCATGTTTACCAAGGATGTTGACTAAAGTCAACTATTCACCTATTTTAGAGGCTAAATTTCAAAGTAGGTATAACTAACACCAAATATACTTCTAGCATAATTTGGCCATATTGAAGCTAATTAAACTGTCTGAATCCATTTTGAGGCCATTTACTAAGACTTCACCAAAAAGTGAACCTTTCAAACTTAGCCAGACTTTTAACATGGAAAAATGTACAAAATTCAAATGAAAGACCAGGCGACCGAGCTATCAATGCTTGCAAGTCATAAATCACCCGAGATCACTGTACATAAGATATAACCTATCCAAAATGCTCATAAAAGCATAAATGACTTAGAGGGTCGTTATGAATTTTAAGTTGAAATCACAAGATTATTTATGGAATATAAAGAGTTTTGGTCAAATACCTTACCCAAGATGTTTTTTCTCGAAAACCCCCCAACCTAAATCACCCTTACAAGATCAAAATTCAAAAATAGTGAAAATGGGTCTATACATGACGTGTTACTATGTCAGACAATAATGACCTCGGCGAATGCGGGCACCCATACGTGAACGAGAAGAAGGAAACTGGTAGAACTTCACGAACGAGGACACTACTTTTCAAGCATGGAGAAAAAAGAGAGTACTCTCCGCAAATGTGAGGACCACTCTGTGAATGCGGAGCACAACTCCCAATACCTTCACAAACATAGGTAGATTGTGAATGTGGAGGTGACAACACCAAAAACTAGCAACACCCAAGGTTCAGTTTTTCTTATCAGACCTTTGGGAATCGTTTGGAACCCCATAAACAAAAAATGTATGTGCTACTTTACTCAAGTCTACATTTCGGACTCAATGTAATCATCGAAAATCAAATCTGAGGTCTCCTTGATCTAAAACCCCATAAGTCGCAACTAAACTAACTCTATGGAAGTGCACAACTCTAACTAGCGAAGGAAGGTAATCAACAAAATTGAAAGAGAAGGATACTCGCCTCTTTTCCAAGAAAGCCATGGGAGTCTACGTCTAAATGGGGCCAGGTACTTCTCCTTTATCCCTTACCTTGTTATTTTGCTTGGTGTAAAAACAAAATGCCCTCTGAACTCCCAAACAATATGACAAAGCCCTTTCTTGCCCTAAAATCATCTTTTGAGTCTAACCGAAGCATCGTAATTTTGATCTGAGCCTCTAAACTGAAAAACATTGACTAAACAAAAACATTCAACCAAATTCCAAGTTAGGACCTCGAATCCATGAAGCAACACCAAATTTGATTCAAACAACTCTCCCAGATCAATTATTATATTGAAAAACTGATGGAACTAATGGAATTCCATTTCCAAACTTCAAATGACCAAAAAGTTCAAAATTAAGCTACTTAAGCCTTAAAACTCAAAAATTACTACAATCCTCCACTTTTCAATGAAATGCCAAAACCAGTCACATAAATGGGCCAAATAAAGCTTCGGGCTACTGACAGGAGGAGTAATATGATAATTTCTCAAGAATTTTAAAAAATGGTCATTGAGGACATTACATCGGGCTTCATAACTCTTCTCTTTGTTTGTAGGCTTTTTTGGACCTAAAGCTTTTGGGAATTCGCTCTCACTTATGTGAGTCACTATTGCTTAAAGTGGCCCTTATCCTTTCCAATTTTGTGCACATGCCTGGTCATGTAACTCCTGATTCAAAATTTCTCCCTCTATCAATACGCCCACGTGTTGTGTTGTACGACCTGTTGGTTTCTCCACTACATTGGAAACTAAAACTTCATTATCTAGTGGTCCTTGGTCTCCATCTTCACTACTCTCTTAAAATTTTCTGACAGTCATCGATGCCTCAGACCAGATCAGGATCTTTATTTCCCTCGAACCTTTTTCCCATCACCCTTCACCTTGATATGAACCCAACGAAGATGGTTCTTGAGGATTGTTTCTTCCTTTTTCTTGATGAAACTGCCACATCAGTCTCTATTTTCTTCGAACATTTTCTGGGACCATAATCCAAAAAGTAGTACCATGGCTCTTATCCATACCCAATCGTCTTACTTCCTTTGGCGAGCAGCCAGTGGTCGATTTCCACCATTCAAGGATTAAATTCATCTTCTTCAAAACCTATTTTCCCAACATGACATGTTTTGCCACTATTCTTGATAGAAGTTCAAATAGGAATTAATTGTACTTCACAGCAAAAACTCTTACTCCGATAGTTGATTTCCAAGTGTTGCAAGCCATCTTATTACATCATTTAAGGATAGGGTGTGCCCTATAATCTGCCAAGAATGCATCTATTGAGAAGATTTGTTTCGCTACTGGTGCTCCGTTCGTAACTTCTATGCAAGCACCCTTCACATATACCTTTAATTTCTTCATGGAATCAATCAACCACCTGCTGCTATGAACTACTATGTGTTGGTTTTCTTGTAGGCTCATGGTTGAACTTGGCTATTTTGTGTGCAATATTACTCCATCCCCCCTTTGTATGATGATTCCGGTGCGATAATTACATATTTGTTCTGTCCTTGAATAGCAATAAAACTGACATTTCTGCCATTTTCATTGTATTTAAGAGAGATATAAAATCTACAAAATGGACTTTCAGATTCCATCTCGTAATAACTTTCTCTTGTACCTTGGATGCCTAAATAAATATTGAGACTGAAATGCCTCAAAAATGTGCTTCGAAAATGCTCATAATCGTAACTTCCATATATCTCAAAATTCGTTCGTGATATTGAAAATATGACTTCATATTCTTGATCAGGGGGGAAAATTGAGTGGGAAATGGATATAACCTCGATTTTAGAGGGCCCATAGAAAAAATAAATTTGACAAATTAAACTTAAACAGTGACTGTCTACGCCCTAGCCGCGATGCGCCAGGGGCACGGAGTAGTACAAACTAGGCCAACACGATGGGTCCGTGTCGAGACCACACGCGGACCAGTTCAACTTTTTCCTCAGTTTTTCATTTCGGCCAAAGGGCATTGGGGTCATAGCCCAAGGCAAACTTATTCGTGAAAAGATCCATACTTAGCTATTTTTCAACTTTATATCACTCAATACCCTCTCGAAGACTTAAACAAATATCTCATTCAAGTTCCAAGGATTTTAAGCCTAACTTTGAAACTCAAGGATTTTCTTCAAGCCTCAAGATCTCTTCAAGCTCATCTCAAGAAAACCTAAGTTTGAGGTATGTGATTTTCATCCATTAGGTCCATTACCCATGGATCCCAATCTCCCTTTTTTTATGAAAATTACATGTTTTCAAGTTGTATCTACTATTGGTATCTCTTATTATGGATTTTGGATTATAAATTATGTTGGGGTTTTATGAAATGTTGATTGATTATGCATGTCTATCTAGTTCAAGCTTATTCAATGAATTGGCTTTGTCTATTGAGACTATGGATGTTTTGATCTACGAAACTATGATCTACTGTGAGATTTGATGATGGATTTCAAGGTATCCTACATGAGGGTGTTACTATGTGATGGTGGGTTCATTTACATCAAATTTTTTCAAATTATTTCACTCTTGAATAGCATGATTTTGAACTAGCATGATGAACCCACCAAGTGTTTGATAAAATATCTTGACAAGGATTCTCAAGTTATTGGTGATCTATTACATGAGTTATAAGCCAAGCGACTTTATGATGATTAAGGTCTTCCATATATGCATAAAATTTATTAGAAGTATCTATGGTATTGCAAGTAGACCACACCTTGATGGGGAGTGACATGCCCAATCAGCTTGCTGGAGGTGACATACCCAATCACCTTGTTGGGGTGTGACATGCCCAATTACCTTGTTGAGGAGGTGACATGCCTCAATAACCTTGTTGGGTGGTGACATGCCCATACCACCATATTGAGGAGTGGATACCTCAACTACCTTATTGGGAGGTGACATGCCCATAGCACCATGTTGAGGGGTGGATACCTCAACCACCTTGTTGGGAGGTCGACATGCCCATACCACCATGTTGAGGGGTGGATACCTCGACCACCTTGTTGGGGGGTGACATGCCCATACCACCATGTTGAGGGGTGGATACCTCGACCACCTTACAAGGGTGTGACAGGACTTGGATTCCAAGTGGTAGTTGCTTGGTCTATGTTGGTTATGGTCTCTTCCTACACATGTATTACATATTTTGCAAGTTATATGATTTACAAGCATGTTTTAATTCAAAAATTGATCATGCATGCCATGTTGATTTGTACTTATCCATTGCTTATGATTATGCATTTTGACTATGTTGTCCTACATCTTCTTGCAGGGCATCCTACATACTTAATTCATTCAAATGTACTAATGTATATTCTATGCCTACATGGTGTTACCATGTAGGAACCGGAGCACCTCTTGATCATCCTGCACGTGGCTAGTTTGGCATTTCAGAAGAGAAGCTTTGGTGAGTCCTCAACTCTAGGGACCTTAGATATGCTACTCCTACTATTTAATATCTCGTGTAGTTTTGGTGAGTCGTCAAGTCCAGGGACCTTAGATATGCTACTCTTACAATTTAATATCTCATTACGTTAAACACTTGATACTACGAGGGTGAGCCCGAAAAGTGTCTTGGCCCCGTTCTAATTTATGTCAGAGGTGTTGTTGGAATATTTGATGTACTTATGCTATGAGCTCGACTCTTGAAATGTTTCTGAATATCAAGACTTCCCTTAGTCTTGTTTCCCTTATTTATATCCCTTGTTTTGTTTATTTTACTTCCGCGACCAAGGATGTGCGATTGATATGCTTATAAGCTTGTTTGGGGTTCGTTCGAGTTCCTCATTCGGCTTGTTATGTCTCGACCCTAGGCTTGGGTCGTGAAAAACTTGGTATCAGAGCACTAGGTTGTTAATGGTCCTCGGAATTAAACACACCACATCAATTAGAGTCTTATTCATGGTTGTGAAGCATGCCACAATTATGAATGGGAGGCTATGAGATGTTTTACGAAATGTTTCACTTCTTCATGGCCTATATGGTACTTTAGATGTAAGTATTAGACGTTTTCCCCTATTGAATGCTTTTTGATCTTCTACATCATGCCACTTCCAAGAGGGAGACTAAGGAGAGCCCACACACCCGAGGAGCAACCGGCCCCTCCCGCTCCTCAAGCTCCTCAAGGAGGAGGGGTAGCCCAAGATGAGTTCCGAGATGCTATTATTATGTTGGCTCGAGCTATGACCAACCAAATGCACCAAGGGGTACAAGCCCCTTATGCTCGTACTCTGGCTTCCAGGGTGAGGGATTTCACTAGAATGAACCCACCGAAGTTCCATGTATCTAAGACATATGAGGATACCCAAGAGTTCATCGATGAGGTGTACAAAGTGCTATCTATTATGGGGGTCAATTCGGAGGATAAAGCAGAGATAACCAACTCAAAGGTGTGGCCCACATTTCATTCACCTTGCTCTAAACAAAGGTAGAGATGGTTGTCCACAAGGCCAAGGTGCGAATGCGGGTCAAAGGGGAAGAGGAGGCCAACAAGGGGGTGCTACAAGGAAAAATAGATTCTATGCTATTTAAGGGTGAGAAGGGGTGGGTGAGGTGCCCGATGTTATCACCGGTATGTTAAAGGTTTTTGATTTTGATGTATATGCATTGATAGACCCGGGTGCCACTCTTTCTTTTATTACTCCTTTTGTTGCCAAAAATCTTCATGTTAGTCCCGAATTGTTGTGTGAACCTTATGAAGTGTCTACCCCCGTTAGTGAGTCCATTGTTGCTAGAAGCGTCTATAAAAATTGGCCCGTGTTCATTTTGCATAAAATCTTGCCTTGTTATTTTGTGGAATCTGATATGGTGGATTGTGATGTCATTCTTGGGATGGATTGGTTGCATGCATATTATTCTTCTATTGATTGTAGAACCCGTAGCGTTAAATTCCAATTCCCTAATGATCCCATCCTTAAGTGGGATAATTGTGATATTGTGGTCAAGGGTAGATTCATTTCTTGCCTTGAAGCCCAAAAGTTGATTTCTAAGGGTTGTCTCTATCATCTTGTGACGGTTAGGGATGTTGAGTCCAAAGTCCTTCATAAAGAGTAGGTTCCGGTGTTTAATGAGTTTCTTGATGTCTTTCCCGATGAGCATCCCAGTGCGCCTCCCAAAGGAAAATAGATTTTGGTATAGACCTCCTTTCGGATATTCAACCAATTTCTATTTCCCCTTATCGTATAGCCCTGGCAGAGTTGAAGGAGCAATTGAGGGATTTGTTGGAGAAGGGTTTTATAAGGCCTAGTAAGTCACCTTGTTGTGCATCGGTGTTGTTTGTGAAGAAAAAGGATGATTCTCTTAGAATGTTCATTGATTATCGACAACTTAATAGAGTCACCACAAAAGAACAAGTACCCTCTACCAAGGATTGATGACCTTTTTGATCAACTTCAAAGGGCTAGTCACATTTCTAAGATTGATTTTCGGTCCAAGTATCACCAAGTGAAGGTGAGGGATTGTGACATTCCCAAGACGGCTTTCCATACTAGGCATGGGCAATTTGAGTTTGTGGTTATGTCCTTTGGGTTGACTAATGCACAGGCTATATTAATGGATCTTATGACTAGGGTCTTTAAACCCAACCTTGACTTGTTCGTGGTGGTTTTCATTGATGATACCTTGATTTATTCCCATAGTAAGGAGGAGCATGTGAATCACTTGAGGGTGGTGTTGCAAATATTGAGGGAGGAGAGGTGGTATACTAAATATGAAAAATGTAGTTTTGGTTGAAAGATGTTGCTTTTCTAGGGCATGTGGTGTCGGGTGTTAGCATTAAGGTGGATCCTAAGAAGACGGAGGTAATTAGGATTTGGCCTAGACCTTTGACTCCATCGGACATTAGAAGTTTCTTAGGTTTGGCAGGTTATTACCGGAGATTTGTGAATAGCTTCTCTTCTATTGCTTCTCCTATAACTAAGTTGACACCAAAGAAGGCAAAATTCGTATGGACCGATGATTGTGAGAAGAGTTTCTAAACCTCGAAAGATAAGCTTGTCTCCGACCTATCTTGGCACTACTGGAAAGTTGGAAGGATTTGTTACATATTGTGACGCCCCAAGAATTGGTTTGGGGTTTGTTTTGATGCAAAGTGGTAAGGTGATATCATATGCCTCTGGACAACTTAAGGTACATGAGATGAATTATCCCACCCATGATCTTAATTGGTGGTCGTGGTATTTGATTTGAAAATTTGGCGTCACTACTTGTATGGGGTTCATGTTGATGTGTTCACCGATCATAAAAGTCTCCAATATGTGTTCACCCAAAAAGATCTTAACTTGAGACAAAGAAGGTAGTTAGAGCTCCTTAAAGATCATGATATGAGTGTGCATTATCACCCCAGCAAAGCTAATGTTGTGGTCGATGTTCTAAGTAGGGTGTCTATGGGTAGTTTAGCTCATGTTGATGATGATTGCAAAAGGGTGGCTAAAGAGGTTCACCAGTTGGCTAGATTGGGGTTTAGGTTGGAGGAAGTTGATAATGGTGGTGTAGTGGTTGTTGATGGTTCTAAATCTTCGTTGATAATCAGGTAAAGGCAAAACAAGATCTTGACCCTGCCTTGTTAGAGTTAAAGGCCTTGGTGAGAGATGGTAAAGTGGAGGTTTTCTCCAAAGGGGAAGATGGTGCCCTTAGGTACCAAGTAGATCGTGTGTGCCAAATGTGGATGATTTGAAAGGATTGATTTTGAAGGAGGCCCAAAATTCATCCTATTCTATTCACCCCAGTTCTAAAAAGATGTATAGAGACTTGAGGGAGGTGAAATAGTGGGGTGGTATGAAGAGAGACATTGTCAAGTTCATATCCGGATGTCACAATTGCCAACAAATAAAGGCCAGGTGGCCTAGCCCAAGATATGTATTGAGACTCCTACTGGGAAGGGGGAAGAGATCAACATGGTTTTTGTGGTTGGGTTTCCTAAGACTAGGAAACATTTTGACTCTATTTGGGTTATGGTGGATGGAATGACAAAGTTGGATCACTTCTTACCGGTCCGAACCACTTATGGTGCCAAAGATTATGCCAAGTTGTATATATATGAGTTGGTTAGATTGTATGGGTACCACTGTCTATCATTTCGGATTGTGGTGCCTAATTCGCTTCTCACTTTTGGAAGTCCATCAAAAGAGGTTTGATACCAAGGTTAAGCTTAGCACAGCCTTTCACCCTCAAATGGATAGTCAAGCCGAGAGAAGTATCTAAACTCTTA
>JAPFFP010076583.1:0-23165 GCA_026153255.1 Solanum medicagineum | reverse complement strand
AACTAAGAACCTGGAAGTCAACTGTACAGAGCTATAATAAACACAAGGACATATCATATACATATATCAAAAACTATAATAATATACAAACAGTTCTCCCACAAATAAATAATAGTACTCTACAGGGACCAATGTTTGAAAGCAAAAGAGGACCATAACAAGGAAGCAGACTATGATAATGCTGGAGCTACCACTGCTCACCTTAAGGAAGTCTCCTAAGCGCTCTCGAATCCCTAACTCAGCAATCATAGCTTATACCTAGACCTGCACCGCGGGAAGATGCAAAGATACAGGGGGTGAGTACAAAAAAGCGGAACCCGGTAGGCATCATTGGCCGACCAAAGGAAATACAGTAAATCCAGAAGATTCAAATATAAAGAACTGCAGCAGCGTAACCACCCAAAGCTTAGATTAAGGATAAGCATATCTGGAGGACTCTCAAACCCTCAACTGAACTAACCCAAGTGATGAAAGATGATAACTTAACCAACACAAGGGATGAACAATGATGACTGAACCAACCCAAGTGATGAACAATGATATCGACTTACGAAGTTGTGTGGACGTATACCACAACAACCCCTGTTTGGGATGTAGTCTCGTACACGAGTGTAAGGACCTATGATATATGCTTGTACACTAAGTAGGCCCCTATATGCCCAAAAAGTGCACCAGCGCATAATATGATCAACTAAATCCTAATAGAACCAAATTCCCAATATCATATGATCATAGGTTAGTTGTACATAGCTGTAAGGCCCTAGTGTCTAAGTTTGGATGCCCCCAGAGCCCTCATAAGCCTAGAAGGTACATCCACTAACAATTAGGGTGTGAATAGGTAAGTGGATCCACGGGTAATCAATCATGGGCCTCGCCTCAACAATCACAAGTAAACTTGGTCCTCCACCCTATGCCGTTACGTGGCACCCTATCCAAAATATACATGCATCATGGTGGGACATATCCCCTGCGGGAGAAAGAATCACCCTTGCATAACAAATGTGTCTCATCTTAGAGTGTCAATCACGGGGCCTCGCCTCCAAATGGAATCAGCGAGGTCCTCGACCTAAATGTAACCAATAAGGTCTAAGACCCATAGTCAACTGGGTTTCAGACCCAGTACAATCTGTATGTCATATCGCTTTCTAAACAAGTAGTAGTGTATCAAACCAAAAGTGTAACAAAACAATTGGTTACAATTGCCGCCATTTGGAATCTGCATCCGCCACCTTGCATCACAATTGCCGCCATTTGGAGACAGACCCCAAGGAACACCACCTCGAACTCAGACTCATCAAAGTTGACCACCGATGCTCAAATTGCGATGGGGAGCGTCATTTGGGACTTGAGATATCAATCAATCACTCACTTAACCAGTCTATCTTGATCTGGAACTCCAAAGTCATGTTATGCCTAAAGTGAATGTAGGCGATGACAATTATATCGTTCCCAGAGCGAACGTGGGCAACAACCTCACAACCTAGGTATTCGACAATCTCAATCTAACCCACACAACAATAACTACCACCTTTCTTAGACACAACATATATCCCTACATCAGATGGACAAAATCAACACACAACTATATATATATACCACGTATAATAAAATACAAGGCTCCCTTAGGATTGCAACTATAACCGTCCCCAAATCATGATGTGTTACTCCTACCACTAACCCAGTAGCATAAGTACATAAAAACTAACAATGGTATACAAGATCATATAAGTCACAAGGTAGAATAGAATCATGTTTTAAATAGGTAATCTACCATAATCAAGGTAACCACAATTACTTAGAACAAGTATAGATACAAGATTCAGTGCACAAGGTAGCATATAGTCACTTACCATTCTTGAAAGTGAGTGTTGTTTAGTAATCATATGCCACACACACATATGAGCAAGAGTCAAGCTTAACATACATACCTATCACTTGTTCTCAACCCATCTAGCCCATTTCAGGCTTTACTCCTATCCAAACAGTGTAAGAATTCGGCTAGTATAGCAGCTACAATTGACACAACCCTCAATACAACAACTACAGTCCAATACCACCATATCTAATACATGCGGATTAACAAATATATGCAACATAAATCACACAGTTCAACCCATTCATAGTACATTTCTAGACATTTTAAATAAAATATGCAAACATTTTAGCTCAGTCTAAGATTAGAGAAAGCCTAGCCTACCTAGTAGACGATCCCTTTCATCATGAGTCAATCCTCTCTAGCTTTTCCCTTTGAGTTGCTTCTTAACGCTGCTCAGCTATCAAAATACAATTCAAAAGATGATTACAGCTAATTTGGCCGTAAAATCTCATAAAACGGGTGAAATTACATCATTTAAGAATAAAATTTGGAAAAATGGGGTGCACACCTGGAATACCTAACCAACCCTCGTAAAATGATCCATACATCATCCCAAGTCCATATCCAAAAATTAACACCAAAGCAGATCCCAGAAGACAGAGAAATGACACAAAACAAAGTTAAAAACTTTATCGGGAAAATATTCTTTTCAAGACTTTCTCGGTCAAAATTCTCAAAAGCTGGCTAAATTCAGCGAACTCCCAGCATACCACATAGTTCCTCTTGGAACATAAAATAATTTAGACACAAATATCACTTAATTGTATTAAGTACGAAAGAGATATTGCAATGTAAAATTTTTACTCACTTTCAATATGTAATTAGCATAGAAAGAAGATATTTTACCTCTCAATACATGCTAAAATTAGCAACCAACATTTCCATGGCATTCCTCACAAAAATCCAAGCCATGTAGCCTTTTGAACCACTCAAATTAGATGAAAAATGAGCTTAATATTATGGTGCGAAGTTGGAGGAAATATATAAATGATTTCTCCAAAACACACACACACACACACACACACACACACACTCTCTCTCTCTCTCACACACACACATACACACACACACACAGATATATATATATAAAGGGTACAACAACCACGTCACTGCCATATGCCGCAGTCTAACGCCACCACGTGGCAGCACCACTTAGTGCCATGTCCCTCCCTCTCTTTCAATTAATCCTTTAATTTTTTTTCGTCGTTTTCGGCTCGTCCAGATTTCAATTTTTGCAACCGAACTATGTAATCCTATGGATTTCAACATTCCGGATCCAACGGTGCTGTCAGAATTTCCAGTTGAGCTTCATACGATCTAATGTGGGTCCCACTTTCTTAAATGCAACTTTAATAGAAAGCCCCTGGGTTAAATCACACCCAAAAGTTCCCCGTATCAAACAAAAAGTCGTTCTAGACCAAATTCGACCTTGTAGAGCTAATCGAGCTATTGAAATTTTCATTTGGGGAATGGATCCCGAGGATATTGACTGAGTCAATTAGTAGTCGATTCAGGCGGCTAAATTTTGAAGGCATGATATAACTGTACCGGACTTGCTCCTCACCAAATTCAACCGTGTCTGAGCTACTGGAACCATCAAAATCCCATTCTGGGGCCATTTACTAGGAGTTTAGCCAAAAACTCATTTTATAGATATAACTTTCTAGCTAACTGAAAATTACTCATAACTCCCGCATAACCCCATTAATAGTCATCCCAATAGTTCCAACAAATCACCAATGGCCCAAGGTCATTATACACAGGCTCAAATTAATAAAATAACAGCAAACCCATAGAAATGACCTGGAGGGTCATTAAAATATTCCCCACTAATAAGACTTTCATCTGCGAAAGTATGAATGCAGCTGTACCTACAGGATCTAGTCTATAGCATAAGTATATCTGTCATAAGCATACTCTATATCCCATGATAGTTCTGGAACCTCCTTTTCTATCCAGAAATGTAACCACAAATGGCCCACAGGCCAACCAAATAATGGCGAACCTTGTCTAATATGCTCTCATTCACACGTAGGACCAAAGCCCCATTTCCTTGCAGTCTAATTCACCCGACATCCACACCAAAAACTCACCGATATAACAAATACCTAACAGGCCAACCATTTGAATAAGTCCCTGTACCTTCCGTTGTACTCAGACATCTGCATATCATTTCTTGAACATGGTCCTCAGTAGCTACTGCCATTCAGCCTCCATTCTATAGTATTTAAGAAGAGACCCTGAGCATATACTGCAATTGATGCAACTGCTACTTATAAGTCGTCAAGTTTATTCTACATAACACCATAGTCAGCTCAACAACTACAACCATCCACTCACAATTGCCACAACAAATTCCAATACAACCTTTAGAATGTCCTTCACCAAAACCTTCCTTACCAATATTAGAAAATTGTCTAACTCAATAAAATCATATTAGGGTACATGCAACGCATCTAGAATTCACTAGCACAATATCGATACTTAGAAAATATGATGTAAATGAAACACCCCAAAAATGTGCTTCGAAAGTGTCCATGATTGTAACTTTCTTATATCTCAAAATTCGCGCGTGATATCAAAAATCCGATTTCATATTCTCGATTAGGGGGAAAAATTTAGTGGAAAATAGGTATAACCCAGATTTTAGAAGACCCGTAGTGAAAAGTAATTTTTGTTAAGTTTAGCAAAAAAGTGTCTTTTTGCCCAAAAATGTGTTTCGAAAGTGTCCATGATTGTAACTTTCTTATATCTCAAAATTCGCGCGTGATATCAAAAATCCGATTTCATATTCTCGATTAGGGGGAAAAATTTAGTGGAAAATAGGTATAACCCAGATTTTAGAAGACCCGTAGTGAAAAGTAATTTTTGTTAAGTTTAGCAAAAAAGTGTCTTTCTGCCCCCAGGCCGCGATGCGCTTACGTCACGAATTAATATTAGTTTTACCTTCACGTTTGGTCCATGTCGCTAACCAGACGAGGCCCAGTGTTTATTTTTCCTCTATTTCCTGTATCGGCCAAGGGCATTGGGGATATAGCCCCATGCCCACATATGCATGAAAACAACCATACTTAGCCATTTTTCAACACTATATCACTTAAAACCCTCACAAAACCTCTCCAAGACTTAACCAAATATTTCATTCAAATTTCAAGGATTTCAAGCTTAACTTTGGAACTCAAGGATTTTCTTCAGCTCTAAGTTCTCTTCAAGCTCATCTCAAGAAAACCCAAGTTTGAGGTATGTGGGTTTCATCCATTGGGTCGTTTCACCCATGGAGCCCAATCTTTCTTTTTATGAAAATTGCATGTTTTCAAGTTGTATCATCTATAGGTATCTATTATTATGGAGTATGATTATAAATTATGTTGGGGTTTTATGAAATGTTGATTGATTATGCATATGGATCTAGTTCAAGCTTATTCCATGAGTAGATTTTGTCTATTGAGACTATGCTTGTTTTGAGCTATGAAACTATGATATAATATGAATTTTGGTAATGGATTTCAAGGTACCCTACATGAGAGATTTACTATATGTTTGTTGGTTGATTTGCATTAAGTTTTTGTATCTTATTTCACTCTCGAATTGCATAATTTTGAACTAGTATCATAAATCCACTAAGTGTTTTATAAAATGACAAGTCAAGAATTCTCAGGTTTTAATGATTTTTTGCATGATTTTGCAAGTCTCGATTGTTGATGAGTTCTTATGCTAAGGTTTATGCTCTTCAGAATTGTAAGGCCTACTAGATGTGGTTATGAACTATGTTATGTGTCTTACACTCTAGTTCAGGGCCAATTTCTACATGAAGGGGTTATGAATTATGTTGAATGCCTCACCCTCATGTACGAATCAATACTACTTACTACCTTATACTCACATGAATGGGTTATGAACTATGTGGTATGCTTCACCCTCATGTGTGATTTAATATTATGTATTATCTCACGCTTACATGTAGGTGTTATGACTTATGCTATTTCTCCACCCTCATGCTACGTCCCTCACCCTCTAATACAAGGTAATTGGATGATCTAATCATGTCACTTTATTGTGTTAAACTAGTTATGAAAGTATGATTGTTCTCAAGCATGTCCCATCCTACGCAAGTATGATTATTCTCAAGCATGTCTCATCCTACGCAAGTATGATTATTCTCAAGCATGTCCCATCCTACGCATCTATTACGCATGACATATTGAGCTTATGTTCGTTGATTACGATTAAGAATTATGTCATTATGACTTATAATTCTTGTTGCACTGCATCCGCATACTTAGTACAATCAGACGTACTAACATATACTTTATGCCTACGTGATATCACCATGGAGGGAACAGAGCTCCATTTGATCATCCTCCTCCTCCACGTGCCTAGTTTGGTTCTTGGGAAGAAAGCTAGTTGGTGAGTCTTCAATTCCAAGGGCGATATCTATTCTCATTCATTCTTTATAGAGACTTGGTATTATGTTGAATACTTATTAAATGAGGGTGAGCCCGGAAAGTGTCTTGGCGCCCGCTCCATTCTATGTAGAGGTGTTGTTGGATATTGTGTCATGAGTTATCTATGATTTTGGAGCTTTACTCCTCTTATGCTATAATTATTATGAATGGTTTCCCTTAGTCCCTTTTCCCTTTTCATTAATTTGACTCTTGTGTTTGTTTAATTTGATTCTGTAACCAAAGATGTATACACGATATATTACGAGGCTTGTCTGGGTTGTCTTTGGGCTTCCCATTAACCTTGTCACGTCTAGGCGATAGGCTTGGTCATGACAAACATGGTATTAGAGCACTAGATTGTTAATTGTCCTCGGAATCCAACACAGCGCGTCGATTAGAGTCTTATTCATGGTTGTGAAGCGTGCTACAACTATGAATGGGAGGCTATGAGGCGTTTTAGGAAATATTTCACTTGTTCATTGTCTATATCATGATTTTGGTGTAATATAAGGCTTTTTCCCCTAACAAATGCTCTTTGCTCTTCTGGATCATGCCGCTATAAAGAGGAAAACCAAGGAGGGCCCATGTACCTAGGGGGCAATCGGCTTACCCGGCTCCTCAAGCAACTCAAGATGGAGGGGCTACCGAAGTTGAGTTTCGGAATGTCATTACTATGTTGGCCCATGCTATGACCAACCAATTGATTCAAGGGGCCTAAGCTCTTCAATTTCATACTCTGGCCTTAAGAGTGAGGGACTTTACTAGGATGAACCCTCTAGAGTTTCATGGGTCCAAGGCGGAGGAAGACGCTCAAGAGTTCATAGATAAGGTGTATAAGGTGTTAGCCATTATGCCGGTTAATTGAGAGGAAAAGGCAGAACTAGTGGCCTATCAACTTAAAGGTGTGGCTCAAATTTGGCTTGTTCAGTGGAAGATGGAGAGGGAAAATTACGATGCTATTCATTGGGAGTAGTCAAGGCCAACATTCTCAACCGGTTCTTTCCTATTGAGTTGAGAGAGGCGAAAATGATGGAATTTATGAACCTCAAGCAAGGTTCCATAAGTGTGAGGGAGTATGCCCTCACTTCAACAAGCTTTCCAAGTATACTCCACATTTGGTGGCGGCCCTAGATCAAGGATGATCTAGTTTATGCCGGGAGTGTCTGACTTAGTGAATGAAGAGTGTCATACCATCATACTAGTCTGTGATATGGACTTAGTCCCGGCTCATGACATATGCCAAACAAGTAGAGGGAGAGAAGATTAGGAAGAGGAGAAGTGGGGAGTCTGAGAAGGCTCAATTTGAGGGTGGTTTCCAAAGTGTTAAGGGTGACCGCTTCCAAAAAGGTTACAAATTTCAAGGCCAAGGGTCCTCTAGTGCTCCAAACAAGAGATTTGCTTATGATGGGAGGCTTAACCCAAGAGTGGCAATGGTGGGGCGAGTTTCCCAAAATGCCTAAAATGTGAAAATCATCATCATGGTAAATGCTTAAAGGATTCAAATGCATGTTATGGGTTTGGGTGAGTAGGCCATAAGCTTATTGATTGCCTTTATGTTCAGAAAAATGGCAAAGATGATCGTCCTTAAGGTCAAGGTAGTCATGTTGATCAAAGAGCTCAAGGAGGCCAACAAGGGGGCACTCCACGACATAATCAGTTCTATACTCTTCAAGGGAGGCAAAGAGGGGATGAGGTGCTTGATGTTGTTACTGGTATGTTTAAGGTTTTTGATTTTGATGTGAATGCATTGATAGGTCCGGATTCCACTATTTCTTTCATTATTCCTTTGTTGCTAATAAGGTTCATGTGTGTTCCTAACTGTTATGTGAACTTTTTAGGTGTATACCCCCATTGGTGAGTCTATTGTTGCTAGAAAAGTCTATAGGGGTTGTCCCATTTGCATGAAGTCTTGTCTTGTGATTTTGTTGAATTTTGGCATGGTAGGATTTGAGGATTTCCCCTTGGGGTGGATTGGTTACTTTCGTATCATGGTTCCATTGATTGTAAAACCCATAGAGTTAGATTCCAATTCCCTAACAAATCCGTACTTGTGTGGGAGGTTGTAAAGTGATAGTAAAGGCTAGGTTCATTTCTTGCCTTAAGGCCCCAAACTAATCTCTAAGAGTTGCATTACCATCTCGTAAGTGTTAGGGAGGTTAGATCCACAATCATTCTTATTGAGTCAATTCTGGTGGTCAATGATTTGTTGATGTACTTCCCGATATTTAGAAATTATGGTTGAAATGACCCCCAAAAGTGCCCGAAAATGTGCCTCAGAAGTGCGTGGAATCGTAATTTCCATATATCTCAGAATCCATGTGTGATATCAAAAATCTGACTTCATATTCTTGTTTAGGGGGGTAAATTGAGTGGAAAATGGGTCTAACCTTGATTTTAGAGCGAACCATTCACAATTTTAATTTTCCAAGAGAGCAATTTCTAGTGAAGATTCGCGCCCCAGACCGACGCGCTAGTGTGTATTTTGTGGCTAGTTTTATTGGTTCAGTCCAGGGCTTTTGGGTCTTGGGCCTAAGTCTTTCCATAAGTGAAAATACCTAGAGTTAGCATATTTCACCTTCATATGATACAAGACTTTCCCCAAAACCCTATCTAACACTTAAACAAATATTTCACCCAATTCAAGTGTCCCAAACTCACTTTCGAATCTTGACAAAACTCATTCACGCTTCAATTTCTTATTCAAATCTAATTCAAGCTTATTTATGTTGTTTAAAACCATCATGGTCTCCCTATATCAAGCCAAATGCGAAGAAATTTTCATTGGCTAAGTTTTTCACAAGTACGGGTAGGTGGGTCAACTTTAAAGGGGCATATCTCCTATAACACAAATACCTGGGTGTCCCACAACATACCAATTTAAAGCTCCTTGAATTGTCTTTCCAACCCACTTAGTTTCACCTTATTTAGAATTCAGATGAAGAAGTTATGCCCGTTTTCCCAGAACTCGTATGTGCAGGGGTATATACGGGTTTTAGCCAAATTCCATTTCATTAATGGCATTCCGTAAATCTAGTAATTTCTATTGGTCTTTTGGGGATCCCTATGCTATCTTAACACTTTCTAAAGACTAAACCTTATTCCTCAAGATCAATTCGCTCCTCCTTATTGGAATACACTCTCAAATTGTCCCAAGATCCTACATCAAAACCCCAATACAAATTCAAGAAAACTCAAGAACTAGTTATTGATTTCAAGACCCCATTCCAAGCTTCAAGTCTTTCTCAACTCAATTTCGAGAAATTCAAGGTCTAAGGTATGTGGGTTTTGATTCATTGGTACCTTTCACAATTAAGCCAAATTTTCCATTTCGATGAAAATTACAGGTTTCCAAGTTGTGTTGCTTATGGGTATTATTCATTAGAGATTATGATCATATACTATATTGGGATTTTATGAATGTTTGGTTGAAAATATATGATTACTCATTTTTAAGTCTATACCATGAGATGATTTACCTATTATGATTATACATGTTTTAAGCTTTAGAATCGTGATCTCTCCTGGGATTTGATGAGGGGTTCCAATGTATTTTGCAAGATGGTATTACGAAGTATTAGTGGGATGTTTTACTTTAAGATTTCTTGCATGATTTCACTCTTTAATTGCACGGTTTTACACTAGCATTACACACTCGCCAAGTGTTTGATAAAATATCCAGATTATGTATCTTGAGTTGTTGAAGGTCTAGAGCATGGTATATGAGTTGAATTACTTTATGATGATGAAAGTATGATATTCATATGTTGATTTCATGGAATCTACCTGCAGTGATGGAATTTAAAAGAAATTGAGGAGTTGGTACCTCATTAATTGAATTGAGGGGTTGGTACCTTATTAACCGAATTGAGGGGTCGGTACCTCATTAGCTGAATTGGGGAGTTGGTACTTCAATCACCTAGATAGGGGATGGTATATTTGATAACCAAGTTGAGGGGTTTGTACCTCAAGTAACTAGGATAGGAGATGATAAACCCATTAGCCAAATGATGGTCTCTTTTTATGCACGTAATATGTTCTATATAGGGATGTTTTACTTCAAATATCATTCATACATGACATATTGTAAGTATGCTATTCATTGCGCATGATTATGCATTTTGCCAATGATGCCTATCTCTTGTTGCATTGCATCCTACATACTTAGTACATTCAATCGTAGTAATGCATACTCTATGGCTACACGATTTTACCATGTACGAACTGGAGCTCCACTTGGTCATCACCCTCCTCTACGTGGGTACTACGAATTCTCTTAAGCTAGTTGATGAGTCCTCTATTCTGGGGACAATGTCTATGTTCTTATGCTATGTATTAAGACTCTTTTTCTTTAAGGCATTCTTTGACTTTGAGGGTGAGCCCGGTTGCTTGTCTTGTCCCCCACTAGTTCTATATTTAGAGGTGTTGTTGGACAAGATATGTATTGATGCTATGAGCTTTAACTCACTTGACCCTATGATGTTTTATTCTATGAAAGATGTCCCTTAGCCCATATTATCCCTATTTATAATCTTTTATTGATATTTTATTACTTCTGCGAACAAGGATGTGTAATAATATGTTAAGAGGCTTGCTTGGGGTCCCTTCGGGTTCCCTATGTGCTATGTCATGTCTAGGCCCTAGACTTGGGTCGTGACAGTGGTAATATCTTTTGGCTTAGCTAATGCAGCAACTTTACATGCACATCTCATAAAAAAGGGTCTTTAAACCCTACTTTGATATGTTTGTGGTAGTTTTATCGATGGTATCTTGATTTATTCTTGGATTCGATGAGAGCATGTCAATCATTTGAGGGTAGTGTTGCAAATTTTGATGGATGAGAAGTTCTTCGCTAAGTATGAAAAGTGAGGTTTGCTGGGTAACAAAAGGTGGTTAGAGAAGTATACCGGTTGGCTAGGTTGGGAATTAGGTTAAATGATGTCGATAATGGTGGTGTAGTGGTGGTTGATGGTTCCAAATATTCTTTGATTGAGGAAGTCAAGTCGAAAGAAGACCTCGATCTTGCTTTGTTAGAGTTGGAGACCTTGGTAAAGGATGGAAAAGTGGGGGGGGGGGTTCTCCCAAGGGGGAGATGGTACCCTTAGCTCAAGGTAGGATGTGTGCGCCTAATATTGATTACTTGAGGGAGTTGATTTTGAAGGAGGCTCATGATTCATCCTATTCTATTCTCAAGAAAGTGTTCATGCGGTAATCCACTAACCCACAAGAGCACCCATGTATGGTGAGTCATATTATGATGAAGATGCTAGCTTTGTTAGACATCAAGTTGGTGGATTTTCAGAACAATGCCCAAGGGTCCAATCTGGACTATTGGTGTCAAGGTTTCGATAATCAAGGTCGGAACTACAATCGAGATGGTGCACATAGAGATAATTGTGGTGGTTATTTTGAGAGAGATAAGGTACCAGAAGCTGAATGGGGCTGAAGAGATGGGTATAGAAATGGTCCTTATGTACCTCGTCATAATCACGAATCGGATTCTAGAAATTCAAGGATTGAGGAAATGTTTGACAGGGCGTTGAAGAGGAATGATCACCACGATGAGACTTTGAAGGGAATGAAAGTGGATATCTCAAGTATCAACCAAAAGATCAAGTCTCACTTGATGGTGATCAAGCAATTGGAACAACAATTTGGTCAAGTGTCTCTCCAATTGAATCAACACCAAAAAGGTACATTGCCGAGCAATGCGGTCCAAAACCTAAAGAATGAAGGACATTGCATGGCAATTGCAACTAAGGGAGGTAAAAGTAGCATTGACTCTTCCATGCTGACCAAAGTAGAAAATGTGCATAAGAAAGAAAACATGAGGAGGGTTATGGCCGATAGAGAAAATGATGTGGAAAATGGGGTAGTTTAATAGGGTGAGATACTGATGATTTTCACGCTCCAATAAGAAAGCGGTTTCTATAAGAAATAACCTAACCAAAGGTTAGGGTCGAATACATAGGAATATAGGACTTGACTATAAGAATTCACTATCAATCATTTCAAGTATCCATAACTAAAATCTCTAAATGGGGGTGAGGTTTGTGATTTAAGAACAAAAGTAAAATAAACACTATACTAAGACACGAGGAAACACTCAATTTTAGGGACAACTTGGGAATTGTGTTCCCCACGGTTTGTTGACTCGATTATCCTAGACAACATAACTACAATTGAATATTCGCATACAGGATGGTAACATAGGTTTTTCCATCACTCTTGTGAAGGTAAAGGTCGAATTTCACCATGGCGCGTGGTCAGCAACCATGGTGTGCCAACTAACCGTTACGCATGTCCTAGTCAACCTCCCTTTTGTCAGGTTTGGTTAATTAGATGAGAAAACATCAATCGAATCTTGTCATTTACTTCCCTTTTCCTATTCATCACTACCTTGTTCATGATCATGATGGTAGGCGCGGTTTGGTGTTGCCCACCACCAAACAACAATCAAAATGAAGTGAAATACATGCAAAACCCCAATCATATCAATGCAGTAAATCTAGGTCATCTTAAGTCAACTACCCATGGTTCCCACAACCCCAAGTTTTGGATGCTTAGATACTCATGGCTAAAGCAAAACCAACATAAATGCAAAGACAAGACATACTCGAGAGTTTTACCCAAAGCAATGACAATGATAACACCACAAGTTGCAAACCACAAGCTTGATAGGTTGAGAATGAATACAATGTGGGCTTTGCACTCCCCAAAAGTGGGTTTTCCAAGTGAAAATGAAAATCTACACTAATACCACAGAATATTCTAGAGAGAATATTCAAAGGAAATATTCAATGTTAAAAAATTTGGGATCTTCCAAATAAGACCCTAACATAAAGTATTTATAGTAGTTACAAATTTAACCCTAAAAATTCCATGGAAAAGACAGTTGGCAGCAGGTACGCCTCGCAGTTAGGACTCGTAAGGTGACTGACGAGTCATAATTGGGGTCTCGTATCAAGTGTTTGGCATTTTGGACTATACTAGTATCACCCACTGGTACGAGTCATTGCTTGGGCTATGACTCGTATGCTCTTCTCATAGTCTAGGCCTTTAATTTTAATCCAGAGTTTTGGCTCTCTATTTCTTGCCACGAGTCCACCTATAGAAGTCGTAGAGAGACCTACAACTCGTAGGATGGCCTCATAGGGCTGACCTCCACCGAGCAGATTTCTGATTTATTATCTCTGTTTCTTGCTACGAGATCACCATACGACTTGTAGCTTGGGAAACGACTTATATGTGAGCTCGTACATCCTATAATTCAGCAAACTCAGCAATTCTGTTCCAAAATCATGCTCCTACCTATTCTGCAATAACAACACAAAAACACATAAAAACAATTAAAAGTTGCATTAAGAACTCACAAAATCCCTTGTTTTAGGCATCAAATGCATTGTATTTTGATAGCACATCAACACCCTCAACTTAGAATTGTTGCTTGTCCTCAAGCGATGACTCAATCTAAGTAGACAATAAGAAACACGTAGCAGTTATACAAATGGAATATAACTCTAATTCATCTATGCAACTTTCATTTTCAAAATACGATTGCAAGCCTACTAAGCAAAACAAGAACACAAAGATGTATCTGGCAACGCAACTATGATAAGCTAAGAAGCATCAACCATCCGCAATCACTGGGGTAGTCAAATGCTAATCATGTAGCACGAATGCCCTTACCGAAAAAAAGACCCTCTTACTCACTCAAAATGCATTTAGAATTCAGTGACTGTGGAAGCATTCTCACTCTCACAAATGAAATTCATGCAAATGACTAAAACCATAGGCTTTCCTCTATACTCAACCTCTGGATTGGTGACAAAGTGGATTTAGATCACTTTAGGACTTACTGGCTTGTAACATAGGTTCAGGGGGCTTTGGTATGACATTTTAGGCAAGTAGTGAGTAAAAGCTATCCTTGAACCATGTTTACCAACACTTTTACCTTCATAACCCAACCATTTTCACTAAATCCACACTTATTTTTTTGTTTCAAGCATTCCCCGAGTGCTTTCTTTCTCTTTTCCAGCTGTGCCTTATTTTTGAACTCATTTTTGCTAATCTCCTCGATTTAAGGAACTTTTCATTTCTTTCTCTTCGCCCAACTCGTGATTATTCATTTCTTTCTTTCTTTCCCAACTAGCCACCTTATTTTTATTACTTTTCCACAATAAAGGCCACCCGTAACTTAGACTTTTAGCCTGAAGTGAAGTGCACAATATCTATTCCCAAACAGGGCCACCATTTGTAACCACCCTCAACTTAGGCTTTTAGCCTCAATCAAGGTTCACATGTTCAAGGATAGAACAGGGCCAATATCAAGGTATTTTTTCAAACAAGGTTAAGCTAATAAGGTGCTAAGAAAGAACGAGTACATGAGAAGATCAAAAATTTGGAACAAGGGATTCACTAGCTCATTTGGTAGCTCATTTAGGAAAAAGTGGACACACTAAAAGAACAAAGGCCTAAGATCCCTTCCAAATCAACCACATCACCGTACCAGTCTTAGAGTAGTAAGGCAAGTTATGAGTCCATACGTGATACATGAATGTAGCAAAATAAGCTCACAAAACACATGGCATTTCACACATAATAAAGTATAGACTCACAGGTCATGCTTCCAGCCTCAACTTACCTTTGCGTTATTAGAACAAACATTACCAGATAATCAAAATGCATGATTGCATAAACAGCTAAAAATCTCAAAAATTTTGAGGGTACATAATTTTTCATCAAAATTTAAAAAGCATTTAACGACTATGTATACGCCAATAGATAACACCTATTATATCTTTACACATTATCTACACTACCTAAACATACCAGTTCAACAGAAAATTAAAACATCTACAAGGAAAAAGAAACATGGCAAGAAAATCTTCAGATCAAAAATAGGGAAAGTTATGGACTTGAGGTTACTCAGACTTCACCTTAATCCATAACTTCCCACACCTAACCAAAATAGAATACTTTGTCCTCAAAGATAAAACATGTACGAAAACCAAATAATGACATAATAAATATACATTAAAAAACCAACATTTTAAAACTTGACATCTAAAACAAAAATAAAAATAACATCCAACATAAAACATTTAAACAAATCCAAAACCAGCAAAAACATTATCCAACAAAAGAATAAAGTATCCATAGATAAAAGATAAGGGTTGGGGTCAAAAGTCAAATATCATGGTGCTCAAGCACCTGTATTTGTCTGGTCAGGAGGGCCCTGGGTCACGACCTCCTCCTTAGTAGTCTTGGGTGCAGCTGTATATGAGCTACCCTCTCCATGTGAAGTCTGCTGCTCCTGATCTCTTTGTATAGTCGCCATTAGTAGCGACTCCTGCACCACCGCCTCTGGGATCAGCTCCTCCTCTAGTGTTGCTGGGTCATCATGTCTAAACCTCTTTTGGCTTATCCCTAGATCATCATGCTCAAGGGCCCTCTTCCCATGTCAGCTAACTAGTCGAACACCACATCACCCGCTGATGCCACCTTTAGGACTATAACAGAGGCTTCTAACATTTGTAATAAGTTGGCCTAAAACTTGGCCAACTTCTCTGTTACTGCGCTAGTGTCAGTAGGCCGAGCACCCTCAAGCCTCCGCTAGACTCTCACCTCAAATGCATCTACTCAAGCATTTACCGCTCTAACTCTCTCACCTACCAAATCGTGGGCAAATGCCTTTACCCTCTCTTCTGAGTCCCGTACTGTCTGGCCAACCCAAGGTCTTACCCTTGTTGATAAAGCTGTAGCTTGGACTCCGCTGTAGCTACCCTGTGCACCAGTGCTTGAAAAGAAACAACAGAGATAAGAAAATCAACATAAACAATGGATGATGCAGGTGCTGGAGTACAGGAGGATGGCATAGACTCAACGTCAATAGCTAGTGAAGGCTCTTCAGTAGCTAGAATAGTGCTGGTGGTAGCTGGAATCGAACCCTGAGTTAGAGGCTCAACCAGGAATAAATATGGGATGGTTGGAGGAGCTGCACATGGTAGGGCTACTAGGGTCTCATTAGCCTTTATTAGACTGGGATCCATGGTGCGTGTGGACTCCATATGCTACTCCGGGTGGAGGTCGATAGGAACACCTGTAGCACTACACAAACAGTGGATCAAAATAGGGTAAGGTAGTGAGGTGTTCGTCCGGATGGCCAACTCGTGAATCTGCTCAGAGATAATCTGGGTCCAATCTATCTCATAACCAGCTATGATGTTGGCTAATAACACAACTTGCTCTAGGGTGATCACATTATCTGTGAATGTGGGTCGGATACGCCAATGGATAATCGACCACTAAAACATGACCCAAAAAGAGAGGTGGGCCTTCACTATCGGATCAACGTGGTTTGTGAGCCATGTCGTCTTGAAACCCTCCTCACATATCTGGCTGGCAATCCACTGCAGCAGCCAGTTTTGGCCCCAATATCTTTCCCACTCACTGCTCTTCTCATTTTGTCAATGCGGCCATCGTACTCTGCGGTAGACTAAAGCACTCTATTAATGAGCCAAATTGAATCCCTCAGATCGTCTGCTGCGAAATAGGTGCTTTCTGACCCCATACTGACACCACTTGTAATCTAGGCTACTCAATTGGCTTGTTGTTCTTTGGTGGCTATCGGCGAAGTGTAGCAACGTAGGCTGCAAAAAACTCACGGACTACGTAAGGGGCATACCTGCCCAACTGCTGTGTAGTCCATCATAATTTGTGCCCATTTATCTCTGTATCTAATCCTTGTACCCTATCAACCCTGAGTCATCCAGCCTAGACTCCTCATGGAATTGTCAAACCTGTTTTCCTTGACCCTTTGGCTCTAACCCCTGGTCGTATATTTCTTTCATCCCTGCAACACACCATCTGGGGTTGGGTGGGGGCTATGATTGTATCTCCACCTATGGATATTGTGACACCTCTTCAGAATCTATCTCGATATGTGTGGGGGTCATTTGTGGTGAGCTATTCTAGAACCCATCACTATCGCCTTCCTCCTCAGACTGAGGGGACTCTCAACTTCTACTGGGGCCATAACAGTGCGACCTCTATTTGAGGCACATTTGCCTCAGAATCTTTCCTGACTCTGTGGACTTCCATATAGCTTCCTGGTTGCTTGGTCTCTGAGGATCCGTCAACCAACCTATATTGAAACGTTTGGATTGCTCGTTTATCCTTTGGAGGCATTATATCTGCAAACCAACCACACAACAACATGTGAGCATCAAGATGTTTTACGAATCAATGATCACATAACAAAGAAAAATAAACAAAAACACTTACATATTGAAATCAAAAGAAAAAGTCACTGATACAGTTGCAGGTCTGCAGCTACAAGACGCACGTATGACTTGTAGGGTGTCCTACAAGTCATACTCTAGCTTTGTAGTACCAATGTGTGTGAGAAAAATGAAATTTGAAATCAGATACTAGGTGTAGTTATGAATCGTAGGGTGGGCTACGAGTTACAGTCTAGCCTCGTACCTTATTCCAAAAGGCATTTTTGAAACCCCAGTTAGACTTACAAGATCCCTACTATGATTCGTAGAAGATGCTACGAGTTGTAGATGGGTCCCATATGAGAAATGTGAAGGTACCACAGGTAACTAGTGCCTCCTACGAAGGATCACTAGACTTACAGGAGAACCTACAAGTCGTAAGGTGGCCTCGTAGCTAAAACCAGAAGGCACCTGTTGTGCCTACTACAGTCCCACAAACACCTCAAACAAAAACCAAGCATTGGCAATCATTAGAGAAATATATTATATTTAACACAATTAGACCCACTACGATATAAGGTAATTATACCAATCATTAAACCCAAAGATCGAAGTCAATCCCACATTACATCTTAGCAAAATCCATAAACACAATATCTTCAAATTCAGACATTTTATCAACCGAATAATCCACTGAGATACAAGGAGTGTTTAAGCACTTTGAATTAAGTCTAACAAAATGTGGCGTACTAAAACACACCCACATTTTCCACATTTCGATTCCGAAAATACATTTCACAAAGGTCGGGCAACAATTAAGCACTACATTTAAGTGACCATTACTCTCACAACCACAACAATTCACACACAATTTCCTAACAAGGGTCAAATCGAAACAGAATTTTCAAGCACTCAAACCCTAATTTCCATATCTAAACAAAAGAATCATCACATGGGTATAAATCCTCATGGCTAAAACAATCGCACAATAATCTCAAGAATGAAACTCACCACAATAGTGCACAAAAATTAACCATGAGGCTTACGAAATGAGAAAAGACTCAAACCGATGCAAAGTAGAGAGAAAGAGGTGTTGAAGCCTAGAAAATAGTATCCTCACAGGAGTACTTGTCAGAACCTGAAGTGGATAGCCACAATTGTGATCAGAATAGTGAAAGACGAAGGGGGATTGTGGATTCTTGGTTGAATTAGGGTGAGGGAAATGAAATTAGGGGTCAACATTTTTATACTACACCGGGTCACATTTTCAAAAGCTGAAGATCAGGGCTAGGAGACCCTGACTATAAGACATAGGGTGTCCTAAAACTCATATGTCCCTAACTCATAGCCGGCCCAACATTTGTAAAAAAAATTCTTTCATACCTGGCACTACGAACCCCACTTACAACTCGTAGAGGACCTTACGAATCGTAAGGTTGGCTCATAGTATTTGTGCCAACTTCTGATACTCACTCTTTCCCTCTATGAGGAAGTACTACGAGTCGTAGTGGTCACTGCGACTCGTAGGCCTGCTCGTAGAAGCTACTCCAAGTGCCATTTTCTCACATCTTCAGTTCTTAACTTTCACCTGCAGACCAAGTCTCAAAGCATAATAATCTTCAAAATATCACAACTGCATCACTGTGTTTCAAACTTAAAACAAACAAACACCTTACTACCTAAAAACTTCAATAACCTAAAACACTTAAAACAAACCCACAATTACCACAGATGCTTGGGTTACCTCCCGAGAAGTGCCTTGTTTAACATTGTGGCATGACTTTATCATCATCCATTGCCAAATCTCATCAAGGGCCCATACTTCACTCCTAAATTCATCCGGGTGTTTCATTGATTAGCAGATGTCAAACATGACCTCAGTGTCGTTAACCTTGCACTGTAGCTGACCCGAATCCATATCCGCCAAGGCTCTCCCTGTGGCAAGAAATAGTCTTCCCAAAATAAAAGGCACCTTGAGATCAACCTCGCAGTCAAGGATCATAAAGTCTGTAGGAAATATGAAATTATCAACTTAAACAAGCAAAGTAAGAAGTACTCCCTCTGGCTTTTTGATGGTTCCATCCGCCATGAGCAATTGCATTCTTGTCGGAGTCGGAGTGCCAAGCCCAAGCTTTTTGAATATAGCAAGAGGCATAAGATTAATATTTCTCCTAAATCACACAATGCTCTGGCGAATTCAACATCACTAATGATGCAAGGGATGGTGAATGCATCGGGGTCCACTCGTTTTTGAACAAGGCAATTGGTCATGATTGCACTACATTATTGGATCTCTTGTGAGAACTCTTGTCTCAAAGTGTGTTTCTTTATCACCAAATCCTTCATGTACTTGGCGTACCCGAGCATTTTCTCCAAAGCTTCTAGAAGGGGAATGTTGATGGATAGTTGTTGCAACATCGAGACGAAGTGTTTGAATTTGGCCTCTTCCTTTTTCTTAAGCCCTTGAGGGAAAGGAGGAGGAGGCTTTGGAATTGACGTAATCTTTTCGTGCTATCTTTTCTTTGCATCCCAACATTCTCCGGACCTTCTCCTTCAACCTTAACTTCACCACCAGTACCCTTCTCATAAACTTCATCTACAATCACCAGCATAGGGGGATCTATGATGTTTTTACCACCCCTAGTCAGGACCACTATGCATTGCCAATCATTCTTTGGGTTTTGAACTATATTGCTTGGTAGGGTGTCCTATTGGCTTTCTTTAAATTACGAAGAAACTTACCCAAATTGTTGTTCCAACTGCTTAATAGCCACAGAGTGAGACTCTATTTTTTTGTTTATACTTGAAATGTCTGATTTCATTCCCTTCAAGGTCTCATCTTGATGATCAGATCTTTTGATCAACTTGTCAAACATCTCTTCAAGCCTCAAAGTACTTGTCATGGCATCACAGTTGTGGGGCAGCACATAAGGACCATTTCTATATACTTCTCTTCTACCCGATTTAGCATCTAACACTCTCTCCCTTTCATAGTAGCCACCTTGATTGTCTTTATAAGCACTATCACGGTTGTAGTTCTGACCTTGATTCCTCAACCTTGCCTCTAATAGTCTGAGTTGGACCCTTGGGGTTTATTCCAGAAACCCGCCACTTGTTTAGTCACGAAAGAAGCATCTTCATTAATGAATGGATCTTCATATATGGGAGCCTTAGGGGGTTGGTTAATGACCGATTGGACACTTGCTTGGTTTTGTTTCAAGAACAAGTTCATGCCTGTGGGAAGTTGAGCAAGTTGCTCCATGATCTCTTCAATCACCTATCATAACCCAAGCCTAGGGCCTACACGTCATTGTCGAATGGAGAACCCGAAGGAACCCCAAACAAGCCTCATAGCATATCATTACACATCCTTGGTCGCTGAAGCAACATAAAACAACATATGATACATAAACAAAGGGAATTGAGACTAAAAGGGGGGGGGGGAGATGGAGAGAGAGTTTAATTCTTAAATAACATAGATGAGTCAAAGCTCAAACATAATAAATAACTTGTCCAACAACACCTCTAAACATAGATACTTAGCGGGGGCCAAGATAAAGCAACCGGCCTCACCCTCATAGTCAAAATAACAATAAAGAAGAAGGAATCAATAAATAACATATGGAACATAGACCAACATCCCTGTAATGGAGGACTCACCAGTAAGCTTGAGTGAAACTGTACTAGCCACGTGGTTAGAGATGCTCAAGCGGGGCTCCGTTTCCTTCATGATGATAACATGTAGGCATAGAGTATGTGTTAGTACGTCGGAATGTACTAAGTATGTAGGATGCAATGCAACAAGAGATAGGTAATGTAATCAAAATGCAAAATAATATCAAGAGATATTATATTAGCAACATGGTATGCATGAACAACGCTTGTAGTAAAATATGCATGAGAATAATCATTCTTACATAGCTTACTCAACCCAATAAGATAACATAACTAGCTTATCCAAATACCGTGTACTAGAGGGTGAGCGATATAGCATGAGTTCATAACCCCAAATTATACACAAGGGTAAGGAGTACATCATAGTTTATAATCCCTACATGTAGAAGTGAGTAAAGGAATACCACATGAGGGTAAAAGGTGCCATAGGTTCATAACCACTACATTTGTATACCTTGCATAACTCAAACCAAACACGAGGGTAGGTAGTATCACATATTTCATAACCCCTTCGTGTGGATATCAGTACATAGCATAGCCTCAAATGAGTACCTAGCATAACCCCAAATCATAAACGAGGGTAAGAAGTATTACATAATTCATAACCCCTACATGTAGAAATGAGTAAGTGTATATCATAACTTCTTCCATGAGGGTAAAGTGTTCAACATAGTTCGTAGCCCTACATGTAGGAATGACCTTGCACTAGAGGGTAAAGCATAAACATAGTTCATAACACCTTCTAGTAGGCTTCACACTTGACAAGAGCATTAACCTTAGCATAAGAATCCAACAACTCATCAACAATTCACAAGAGCATAACAACATGAGAGCCCAAAAATTCACTTGTAATTCCAAAGGTGCTTTATATGATTCAAACACATATATACATTCCTTTCATCCTTATATACATACATTCCCTTTTTTCATCATTTGTTCATCACAAACATACATCAATTCATCATCATATAATCATCATAACATCATTAAACTCATAAGCCATGCATTGGACCTTCAATTCCTCAAGAAACCCTACTCGGACATTTTATCAAACACTTGGCGGGTGTGTAGTGCTAGTGTAAGACCATGCAATTCAAGTGTGAAATCATGCAAGAAAGTCCATTGAGAACCATCAATAAACACCTTGCAACACCTCAAGAAATATGCATCAAAACCCCTCATTAAATCTTACATTAAATTTAAGATTTATAGCTCCAAACATGCTAAATAAATCATACTTTCATAAACTCCAAATCATTGTGCACTGAAACTTATAATAATCATCACCCATAAGTAAATCAATATTAAATCATGCAATTTAAGTAAAAAGGGAAGCTTAGGCACCATGGGTGAAAGGATCCAATGGTTCAACACCACATGCCTTTGCTTTTGGAGAAACCTTGAAGATGATTGGAGATGGAGACTTGAAGTTTGGTTGAAATCCTTAAGATCCGGCTAGGGTTTTGGCAGTTGAATTTTGCAAGAAATATAAGGCTTTGTTTGAGTGAGTATTGAGAAATGTCTTAGGTGATATGAGGGTGAAATGAGGCTAAGTATTGGAATGTTCTCATTTGGGAACAGTTAAGCCCAAGACTTAAAAGTCTTGGAGATAAAATTGAAATCTGGGCAAAAATTACACTGGAGCGCGTCAGGCCACAGGCGCAGAGAGGCCTCTGGAATTCGTCACTTGGAATTTTGAATTTGTGAATTGTTTGCTCTAAAATCGGGGTTAGACCCTTCTCCCCTTAATTTTGACCCCCTGAAAAAGAATATGAAGTCGAATTTCTAAAACAACGTATAGATTTTGAGATGTATGCAATTTAAAATTTCGAGCATTCCGAGGCATATTTTTGGGCACATTTTGGGGTCATTTCAATATCTCCCCCTTGGGAGCATTCTTCCATATATGTCAAAGAAACGTATATGAGAAGGGTAATCATGAACAAATCA